>VIIQ02000420.1:0-36024 GCA_007449985.2 Desmodesmus armatus
TTGAAAACACAGTAGCAACACAATCTTGGTCAACCAACTGGACTGAAGCCGGGTCAGCAAAGGCTGGGCAGGCGGTGCGCAGATCATCATACACGGGACACTCAGAATGAAGTGCTTTAGATATTCAAATGCACTGCATGTCACAGCGCAGCGGCGCTGGCGCACAGAGCTCATCAATCCCAACATGGCACGAAACACTCAGTCATGCCAATAGCCACCGGTCTGCTTTGCCAACAGAGACCGGGTCTCTAAATACTTCAACGCTCCAACTCCTCAGCTTGAAAATAGCAACGTTGCTTCCAATGTATGGTGGCACTTGCATTACTCAACAAACGATATAGCTTACAACAAACAATATTCACTCAAGTACATACAAGGGGTTTGTGGGCTTCTCAATCACCACAGTAGGGCTGCTCAGTCAGAGCTCAATCAATCATTGATACTATATAGCTACAGGTGTAACTTTGATTTTGATTTTGATATATCTACATTGATACTACGCCGAGTCGGCGCCAGTCAAAGGGCCACAGTACTATGCGGCGTGCTTTGAAAGCAGAGGGAACCTGCAGAGTTCTGAGTCAGTCACCATGGACCGTCCTGCAAGTAATGGCCATATGGGAACCCATGGACCTCCTGCACTCGTGGTGGGGAACTGGGTCTCTGTCTCTGTCACCAGGGCCAACTCTACTACACTGTCTGCTCCCCCTAGCCTAGGACGGTCCGGAATGGGGACAGTCACTTTCACACTTGCACAACAGCAAGCATGCCACACCCAGAGGACAGCACAAGTGCGGCTCCATCACGCGATGCTTGGCAGGTAGGCCACTGGCCTGATGCGCATGATGCGCAAGAGCCAGCAAGTTGCACCCCAGAGTGTCAGCACATGCCGTGCTTGTGCCATGTGTGCTGCTGGGAGGCCTGCCAGGCCTGTGGGCCAGTGGCATGCAAGTGTGCTGAAAGCATCGTGCCTTCCATTCCCGCATGCAGCCCTCTGTGAGAAAGGGACGCAGCAGATGCACTTCTCAGCATGGTGGCATCCAACATGACGCCACAAAGGCTGTGTTGGACAGCAAATCTGCCTGCAGGCAACCCTGGGCTGGCTGTATGCGCTCGGAGCCCGCATCATTCGGTTCAACCCCGGGGGCTGTGCAGTGCGCGCATGCATCTGGACAAGAATATCAATCGGAAGGTCACCGAAAGGTTTCAGACACGTATATGCCGTACTCATATGTAGGCAAACAGAGCGCGGACTCAGCGCGTGACAGCGCCCGGCTTTTCGTCACCAACGTTGGAGCGACGGAGGAATGCAGGCAACTGTGCAGGCAACTGTGCACTGGAAGGTCGCTGGGCACGAGAAGGTCGCTGTTGCTCTGATGATAAAAAGCCAGCGCCAAGGACGATGGAGTAGGTCTAACGGCTTGTTGTCTAACACTCGTCACCAAGCAGCCTTGCCCTGTCAATCCGCTTTGGCCAAGATGGCGAACAGGTGCGCTCGGCCGGCCAGCACGAGACGTCCGCTTGCTGTAGCTTGCCATGCTGCAACGAGCACAAACTACAAAATTATTTGCATCGACATAGTTTCAGCTGCATGCTGTACGCATCTTGCTGCGCAGCAGCGTAACGCTCGCCGCAGCTTGCATTTACGACATTGTATGCTGCCTGCTGTCTGCCACAGAATGTGCAGCGTCTTTGCCGTCTTCGCTCTGCTGTTGGTGGCCTCTGCTGTTCCGCGTGTGGCTGGTGAGTGAACGAGGAAGGTCTTCACGCGTGCAGCACAGTTCTCAGTCTTTGTCTCACTTTCAGCCCGTAGGATCTTTCAGTTCAACTTTCAGTGAAAAGAGGCAAAGCAGTGATGTCTATGCACGATCCAACTACATGTCACAGAATGCAGCAGCTCTCATGAGATGCAGTATCAGAATGTGCACCATTCTGTCACCCTAGGCTACTGACAGTCTGACAATCGATGTTGCTGCTGCTGCTGCTGCTGTGCTGCTGCAGGACAATTCCGCTGTGAGGACTTGGAAACCTGCGGGAAATGCCTGCAGTACACTGCACCCAACGATCAGGGGTGCCTGTGGTGTGTCTCGGGCAGCCCCACTCCTCGTTGCATTACTAATGGCCCAGGACCCAAGGCCCAGGGCTGCACTTCATGGTTTGGATCTGGGCCTAGTGAGTGCCCCATTGGGGCATGATGGGTCGCTAAGAAGCTGCTGAGGCTTGTTGGCCGCAAACAGTGACACCCGGTGACGTCACGGTGACGTACGTGACGTACATGTTGTGCAGCACATGGTGTCACTTCTGTTGGGTTGATGATACTGGCACGTTGATGTCACTTTGCACGGCTATGTCAAGGAGGTACCTGATTCAGATTCTGCAGGCGCATCTCACTTGCCATGTCCAGTGGTTGTTGGTTTTCTTTCTGGCCTTCAGCATGGTGGCTAGCGTTGGGTTTGGCTCTTCAGGCAGTGGCACTTCTACTAGCATGCTCTAGCTGTGAAGACAGGATCAGTCATGATTGCCTGTTCTGGCTTGGAGCCACCATGCTCATGTGGCACTGTTTTGGCCTGCCACAACACAGTTGTAGTACGGAGGTTTTTTTGCGCCGACCAGGGGTAACATGCAGTTGAAAGCATGTGTTTGATCCCGGATCAATGGAATGATTCCAGAACTCTGGAGAGATAGAGTTCATCTTTCTTGCTGCAAATGCAATGCATGTGATACCGACCAGCTGAGCTCATCAGTCCCAATATGGCAGGGTACACTCAGTCATTGCCAATAGGCATCAGCCCGGTGTTGGGTTCCCGATGTACTGTCATGCTCCACCTCCTCAGCTTGAAAAAGCGACATTGCTTCCAACGGTTGTGGTCAAGGTAGTTCTCTTACAGCACGTTCCTTACTCAACAAAAAGATACAACTGACAACTAACAATTTTCCACTCAGCCACATTATCACACATCATCAACTCAACCCACTGACTCCTACCGGTTAACAGTCCCCATCTCGGATGTACGGTACGACACAGCACAGCTCAGCCAATGGTACTGTGTGCAGCACGCATGCTTTTGCTGTCACTGCCATCCATGGACCCACGGTGCCAAGGACATTGCAAGGACACACACTTATCTGCTGTGCTAAGCCTTAGCGGGGGCTCCGCCAAGCTGGAACAACTTGGGAGTGCTTGTGACAAATATGCTCCTGCCGCTGTCGCTGCTGCTGCTTCTGCTGCTGTCACTGCAAGCAGCACGGACAGCAGCTGCTGCTTTCCGCGCTCACGCATTGGGCACATGCTAGTGAGGAGGCCTCATGTGAAAGTCAAACAGCTCGAACACGGCGTCCTCCAACAGGTGCACATCATAGGTCTGCTTTGCAGTGTGCAGGATGTAATCGTGGTGAGCATGTCAGAAGACAGCTGTAATCGTGATCCATGAGTGCACGAGAGAACACTGCCCCGATGGATGTGCAGATCGGTGGCCAGAAACGTGCTGCGCTTGAAGAGCTCCCTGTGCAGGCAAAACAGACTGTTCTCGATTCTGATCGCATCGCCCAGCTCCTCGAGAACCTGAGCAAGCAGCTGACTGCTGTGGACGCCAACCACTCTACCAAGCTTGCTGCTGTTGAGTCCAACCTTAGCAAGCAGATCGACACAGTGACCGCTCAGCTTGCTGTCACACAGACAGTGGTGCGTGAAATTCAGACCGTGCAGGCAGGCCACACTGAGAAGCTGGCAGGCCACACTGAGAAGCTGGTGTCAGTGGCAGGGGACATCCAGCAGCAGCAGTTTGCACTGAACAGCAGCAAGCGGGATATGTTCAACTCAGGGCTCAGGAAACTACGCCTGTCCATCGTCCCCATCAAGATTGTCAACACTGACGTCAAGACGGCAGTGATCACCCCGCTGAGGGATGCCATCGTCAGCAGCAGCACAGGAGCCGACAGCCAGGAGGTGGAGCGCCTCCTACGGGACAACCTGGCCCAACTGCGGTCCTTCATGCACCAGCCTGCCCGTCGTGTTGGTGTTTTTCTGCGTGAGTGTGGCCAACGCCGGTGGACCAACCCCCGTTGGAGGTCCTGTTTGCAGAAGGGCTGTCAGCTGAGGAAGCTGATACCCTCTTGGTTGTTGATGAGGATGGGTTGGCCCCTGATGCTTCCGATCTGTTCGTCAGTGCATCCTCAGATGAGTTCTACGATGTCTATTCAGATGCGTTCTATGATGCCGATACCCCATGAGCCTCGTTGGCTCCCTACGGGGTGTTCAGGCTCAGCCTGAACCATGTAACAGTAACAGTAACAGTAATCATCACGCAGAGCCTCCCGGACTGCAGGGTGCCAGCGGCTGCTCAGCTTCTGCTTCTTGTTGACGTGACCGCTGCTGCTGCTGCTGCTGCTGGCTGGCACCCCTGCGGTGGCTGCTGCTGGCTGTATCCCTGCCAGGGGAACAGCATGATGTGTGGTTGCATCGAGCTGGTAGCCCATAACCAAGCTGACTCTGTCAGCCAGTGCTGCCAGTGTGGTCTGTAGGGCTGCACGGTGACGGTCTGTATTAGGCTGCCCGGCAGCGGAGCGGCTCCTGGCCTCCCTGCAGATCATGTGGTGAAAGAACCGCCCTGCCAACACAAACAGGCACAGTGTGACACACAGTGTGACACAAAGACACGTCAGCATGCATCACTCCTTGTTCAAACATCGGGTAGTAGTGACTTGAAGCCTTGCTGCCCAGCTGGCATGCTTGCCAAGTGGATATTTGGATGTTATCAAGCGTGCTTGATTGTTTGATCACAAACGAACAATTGTACCAGCAAGCGCCATTGTTGTCTACATGCTCAATACAAATGCCAGGCAGTCGAGCAGTCAGTGTGACGACATTCATAGTAGATGTTATTATGACAACGTCGACTGCATGTCTAGGCTCACCATTCTGTGTGTCAAACATCATATCGTTCAGGTCAAAGGCAGGGTCCGTAATGAAGAAGTCAAGCGCCTCAGGTAGCGCCCAATGGCAGGCAGTCAGCCATGCCGGAGAGCCAGTGCTGTTGACCGCCCTCAGCACCTCCGGCCACCTTCCTTGCCGTGCTGCCAGCTGCCGCAGCTGCTGCAGCAGCTGGATGCGCACTTCTTGTGACAGACTGCTGCTGCTGCTGCTGCTGCTACTGGCGTTGGGAGACGCTGCTGCTGCTGCTGCTGTCGCCGTTGCAGTCGCTGTTGGGGCCGCAGCTGTTGCGCGCGCAATGCAAGCAAGCCTTGCTAGGCTAGCGGCAGTGACCTGCACCCGATGACTAACAACAGCAGCAGCAGCAGGCGTGAGGTCGTTGCCAAGCTGACGGTGCTCGTAACATGCTGGTACACCCTGTGCTGCTTCATTGCAGGTGCCAGTGCCGAGTGTAGCAGCAGCAGCGGCTGGTGCTACACTCGGCACTGGCACCGCCGCCGCTGCTGCTACTGCTGTGCGCTCAGCGTTGTGAGCAAGCTCCTGAGGCCCCTGCAGCTGCAGCGACCCGTCTGGCAGCACCACAGCAGCAGGGAATTCAGACGCCAGGATGTGCAGCAGGATTCGCCCAAAGCGCTGCTCCTTGAACCCAAGCACATCAACCTTGTACCTGTGGGCCCCCGGCACACCTGCTGCTGCTGCCTGCTGCACGTCCTCCTCGTGCTGCGGTGCTAGCGCAATGAGGTCTGTAAACAGCTGGATGCTGCTGCTGCTGCTGCTGCTGCCGCACCACCCCGTGCAGACGGCCAGCAGGAATGCCTTCAAGCCTTGGCTGTTGGCGTTCAGCTGTTGGTTAAGCCTGCTGTATTCCCGAGGTGACAGGCTTAGGGAGCTCAGCTTTGCTGAGACATCATCCAACGCATGCTGCTGTGTCTGAGCCGCAGATTTGCCTACGCTGGTGGGCTGCTGCCACGGCTGCAGCACTGCTGCTGGCCCCTGACTGGCAAGGTCCTGCTGCTGCTGCTGCTGCTGCTGCTGTGACTGCCGCGAGTGTACATCCTGCTGCTGCTGCTGCTGCCAAAGATCAGAAGGCACTGGTAGCCCACACGCAGCGAGGTCATCAGGGTGCGGCAGCTGAGGGCTACTGGCTGACAGCATCAGCAGCGGCTGCTCGTGCTCACTGTCGCTCAAAGTACCACTCCCTTGCAGGACCCAGGCAGCCTCTGACATGTGCTCATCCCTGACTGCACCGTCATGTACTGCTGCGGCAGCAGCAGCAGTTGCAGCCGCTGGCACAGTGACTGCTGCTGCCTCTAGTGCCGCCCCACCAGCAGCCCCTGCTGCAGCCAGTGCTGCCTCACCAGCAACAGCAGCAGCTGGCTGCTGAGCAGCATCTGCTGCCAGCACCCTTTCTGCAGACCCTGCCTGGGTCTGGAGGCCCTCTGACACCTGCTGTGGCACCTGCTCCTGCTGCTGCTGCTGCTGCTGCTGCTGCGCAGCCTGCGCAACATGATGCTCCTTCACCCTGCCGGTAAACTCATACCAGGCAATGCCACCCACCCACCCTGCAGCCCCCTGCACAAACAGCCTATACGGCACCCACCACAGTGGCGGCTCCACCCACCCCTGAAACGCCCCGCCAGAACGGCGGGTCTCCCCACTTTGCTGCTTCTGCCGCAGCTGCTGCGCTTCGTGAGCCTCAAAGTCCTGCAGTCTCTGCATCTGGTCCTTCTGCGCTGCATGGATCTGTGCTGGCAGGTCTACCCTGTGCACGAGCCACCTGACCGCCTCGAAATCTGTTGCAACCCCATCGCCCGGTGCTGGACTGACTTTCACACTGCCTACTAATCTGATCAGGCTGACCCCTGGCTGCAGCGGTACCGGCATAAGGGTTCGTGCTGCCACACCGCCGAAGTCATAAGATACAGCGGCAAGGCCACGCTGATGCAGCGATTTCATTGCTGGCTGCTTGCGCAGGATCCCGCTGTTGGGTTTGCTGTTGTGCGGCGCAAACACACCACGATTGAACAGGCTGCTGCTGCTGCTGACATTACCCCCACTGCTGCTGCTGCTGGCTGTGGCGAGAGCTGCAAGGTCAGCTGCTGTCTGTGCGTCAGGCAGCGTGTAGTGTGTTGTCATGGTTGATCTGCCCAGCAGCTGGCGCAGGGCGGGGTCTGTTATGTTGATCTGCAGTTCTGGCTGTTCTTGCTGGTGTTTCAAGACACGGTTGCCTGCCCAGCCTGCCAACCACGGCTGTCGAGCTGCACAACCATTAGCCTCAGTCAGAAGCTGTGCAATGCAGGCCATGCTGTCCAAGGCAGGTGGAGTCAGGTGCTGTTGCTGTTGCTGCTGGTCCTGGACAGCAGCGGGATCTGGCTGATCAGGCGCTGCATTGAAGTCAAAGTTGTCAATTTGTACGATTGGTTGCGCTGATCTGAAGAAACGCACTACGTTGCTGCGGATGCGATGTACATGAAAGCCACACTCGGCGCGGCATGCACTGCCCTACGCCATTGATATCAGTAGTGAGCAAAGTCACAAATGGCATGCAATAGACGCTGCATCACCATCCACTACAAAACGCCCTCCGATGACCATTCCGTGAAAGCAGCCGTGAAACCTCAAGCTGAACCTCATGCCATCGGCCTCAGCAGCTGCAACATTGACAGCCTCAGCAATTGCAATTGCGTTGCAACGTAGTGACGCAGCGACTGACAAAGGCTGTACAAGCCATCAGCTGCTGCTGCTGCATTGCGCCACGCAATGTGCAATGCGCCAAAACTTCATGCGACGACACGGTGATGTCGGCACACACAGCCCCGGGCAGAAGGACTCTGCCGCAGACGGACTCTGCCGCAGACGGGCAGTGCCCCCGTCGCAAACATGCAACAGCCCAAAAGCAAGGCATTCGATGTGTCTGCACCACACAGACGTGCTGCAGGCGATGCATGGCGCCAGCATGCACGTACTGCAACAATTCTCACCAATTCTGCAGAGTGCGAGAGTGGCACCGTGCTGTGACCGTCACTGTCACTGCTGAGCAGTGATGCACTGTATCACCAGCCACAATCTGACCCACAAAATGCTCCCTCAGCACCAAGGGCGCAGCAAACACATGAGCACTACCCAACCCAAACCCAGGCATGCATGACAAGCCTTACCAGCACAAACCAAACAGAGGGTATTCGCCATGTGACAAGTCTTCACTAACGCACACCATGCACGTGCCACAGTATGATGCAAGGCACTGTGCAGTATGGCATGCAGGCTTCCCACGAACCAAAATGTACAGTAATGGCAGCGCCGCCAGAGGCACCCCATAGACTGCATGCAAGTTGCAACATAGACAGCCACAAAACTGCCTTTGTCTCAAACCAAACCCGGTACCACCATATCAGCCCGATGCTTCCTCTTCTTTCAACCCAGGTCAGACATTCCACTCTGCTACGTGACCAACCGGAGGATGACGCAGGATCTGCGCCCTCGGGCACTATACACACTGCAGCCTAGGTTCCAAGCACAAGGCGGGGGCACCCATGGGCCAATTGCCAAACAGACAAACAAGCAAGCAAGCAAGCATCATCAGCAGTGCTGAGAACACGAATGCGCCACGCAGGCACACCATCACCATCACCATCACCATGTGCCACAACAGCACTGGTCCGGGAAAAACGATTGCACATGCGTGCAGGTGAAGCATGCTGGGTATACAAACAATGGCACATGCGTGCGGGTGAAGCATGCTGGGTGTACCAACTCCCTGCTCAGTCTCTGAAATGTGACACACACGATGTCTACACCTGCACCATGCTAGAAGTAGCTGTTGAGCAGCCACCCTGCTGCACAAAGCCACAGCGCCATGGCGCTGTGCTGATGCCCACAGCCCCGCAACTCGCTGACCAAAAATGCAGAGCCTCTGCATTCATTATGCCATGCAAAATACATCCTGCTGCAGCGATGTATGCAGGACTTCTGCTGCAGCAGAAGCCAGTGCATCAGACGGGCAGCCAAGTGTATCACAGCTGATTGGTTGCCACTATCACCACTCAATTGTCTGGCAGTGAAGACGGCCAGAAACACCGCCGGCGCCTCCATAGCATGGTTGGGAGCCAAGAGATGCTTCAAACTTTGAATGAGGCTCATGCCTCATTCTTGGCTTCATCACTGTTGTACATCAGCTCCTGGGCAACCTGCAGACAGGGGATGGGCAGCGCGCAGTGCATGTTCAAGCAACCGTTGCTCAGCAGCCCAAATGAGAGCCATCTCAGCACTTGAACTGATTGCCATCTCAGCACCAACGGTGAGTTGGTTGAATGCCCAATGCAAGTTTGATCTGCTGCCGGTGCCAAGTCGCAACAACCGCAGAACTGAATGCACTCGGTGCTGTTGATCAGCAAAAGCTCAGAACCGCAGCTATGCCATGTGCCACCTACCATGCCAAGCACAGTGGCGCAAGCCGCGATGTTGAGCGCCTCCTCAACTGACTGCTGGTGTACCACCACACAATAGCCAGTCACCAGCAGCGAACCAACCCCTGTGGTGACTGGGTCGTATCGCTGCATGTTGCGTGGCAGGAAAGTGACAAGCAATGCAGCAGGGCGACACCAACAAGCATAAGAGGCCGACTCTCGTGCTGAAACTGTGCCATTCAATGACTGCTGTCTAAGCAGTACTACAGCTAGTAGCTGCGGGACCATTTTGGAGTGGTTTTGGATCATGATCGCACTCAATGCACTGTGTAGCATGAGCATCCAGCACAATGCGCTGCGCATTGATGCCATGGCCCCTTTCGGTTGCCGAGGCAATGCTGCTTCAAGACACCAAGGGCGCTCCTGCCTGTGTTCAGACTTCTGCTTTACAACTGCTGCATCTCACTGACCTGCAGAAAGCGACGGGCACCAGTCTTCAGCCCAGTTACAAGCCCCTTGGGCTGCTGCTGCTCCGCCGTGACCCGCATTGCGCGCCTTGCAAGCGTCGGGCGGCGAGCAGCTGGTGCGAGAGCAACGCTTTCCAGGCAGCCAGATCGGCTCAGGCTGCAGGCGCGGCTCATGCTGGACAGGGCAGACATGGCTGAGGTTCGAGCAGGAGGGGAGCGGAGCTGCTGGGCGAAGGAGGAGGGACAGGGGTGATATCGGAATGCGCAAGAGACATATCAAGTAAGTAATACGTAAATGCGTTCGTAGGGTTGTTTACAGCGCGAAAAGTGTCACGGTGAATCATGCTTAGTCACAGGCCTCGGCAGGTGCAAAGTCTGACGGGGCCCCAGCATGGCATATAGCTCGTAGCACAACCCATTCCAGCCGATTCACGTCAACCCTAGGCTCTGCAAAGCTCATTTAGCCTGCGTACCGAGCCACTAAAGAGACAACGCGCCCTCCTCGTGATCACCCCCTAGTTGTGGTTGGCGTTTAGTTTGGCTCCTGTGCTCGGTACCCCTCCTCTTTTCATACATCAAATCCTGACGTGAAAAACCTTCAAATGATGCTGTCCCTGACCCCAGCTCGCTGCGCCAAGCCTGCTGCTGCTCGCGCTCGCCTGCCCTTCCTGCCTGGAAAGGGCCAGCTGGTGCGCCCAACCCTGAAGCAGCGGTTGCACGCAAGCAGCAGCGATAGCACGGGCAGCTCAGCTGCTGACCACGCCGTGAAGCAATCGTCCAGCACCGGCGCAGCTGTCATCGCAGCTGACCTGCAGCGCTCCGATGAGGGCATGTATCTGGACCCTCTGGTCCGCTCGCTGCTGCTGGGAGTGGGTGCAGGCATCGCCCGCGAGGCGGCGCACGTCATTTTCAAGGTGGGCAAAAGGGCGGGAAGCCTTCCAGGCAGTATCTTTCACCAAATCTCAACCAAATCTGCTGGATCCTCATATAGATTGCCCCTAGGGCCGGGCTTACCGCAAGCCAAGATGCGCAGATGCAATCAGCATCTGGCTGTTCCCTGCGACCCTGCATGTTCCGTGCAAGATTGCTGCCTGCCTGCCTGCTGCGCGCAACAGACTGCAGATGCATTAACACAATGCATACAGGGACGGTTCCTGGCAGCCAGTGCATTTGACCATTGCCTCAATCCATTGCCGTTGCCGCTACCCCCATTTCTTCCACAACGCAGGCCGTTTCCATGCTGGGTGCTGGATCCATCCTGAGCCCCTTCACCAGCGACTTCATGCAGCAGTTCAGCCCCGCATTCGTGGCCGACCATGCAGTTGCCATGTGAGTCGGTTGTATGACTGCGCAAAGCATTTTGGCCAGATGCGCAACTGGACGCTGCAGCTGCGCTGCACGCACGGCGTGCTGGATAATGCAGCTGGACAATGATAGAGCAGCCGCTGCGCTACCGTGTGACACAGTTGGCCGCCAGCGACTGCTGAACGTTCAGATTGCAGCCTCCTTGCATTCACACAGCAATGCCGCCTGGCTGTAGTTTCCTGCAGTGGAACCAGTACGGTGTACCTTGAGGCACTGCAGGTATTGGGGGTGGGCACCATAGTGCATTATAAACTCCGAGTTTGTGACAGTGTTCAATCATGGCAGGCAGCTGCTGGTTTAGGCACACCCGGGATGCCATCCCTGAGTTCACAGGTTTGATTGCTCCTTTTTTGCTGTACACACTTTCAACGCCTCCCCTTGCAGTGGCGCATGGGTGCTGCTGTACACGGTGGAAGCTATCGCCATCGCGTCCCTCATGTCCCGCAACGGTGACAAGGCCGACACGGAGCTCAGCACTGCCCTGGCAGCCCTGCCCAGCCGCAAGATGTTCCCTGCACCCCTCACACCCGTCAAGGACGCCCTTGCCCACACACTGGCCGCTGGCGCCAACACCCTGGCTCCCAGTAGTGCCACTGCTGCTGCCATGCTGAGCGCTGCTGCTGCCGGCCTGGTTGAGCAGCAGGCTGAGCAGGCTACATCACCCCTGGAGCTGGTGGCAGCACCACCAGGTAAGAAGGGAGGACCCCAGGTCGTTGCTGCTGACAGCATGCATGTATCATGCAGCAATGCATCCTTGGTGCACCTAAACCTAAACCTCCTTGGTGCAAGGGTGGTCGTTGATGAACTTGCCAAAGACACGAGCCAGGGTGAAAACCTGCAGACTCTGCAGACACTGGGTGCTCCAGGCCAAGCACGCATTCACTGAGATGGTGCTATTGGGACGGATTTGTTGCAGGAAGTGACCGGAACAGCATGCGCTGCTACATTTTTTGCAACCATTATGATGCCAGCGGCGTCAACACTATTGAATGTGGCGACAATGGCGGTGCTGGTATTGTTCGACCCCCCCCCCTCCCCCCCTCCCCTCCCTTGTGCCCCCCAGGTCTGTCCCGTGAGCTTGAGAAGACCCTTGAGGACATTGAGAGGGCAGCTGCAGGTGACAACAGCGGCACAACAACGGCTGAGCCAGAGGTCAAGAGCAAGGACAAGAAGGAGAAGAGCAAGGGACCCAAGGCACAGAAGCAGGCGCCTGCAGGTGGGTGGCTCAGTCTGTACCTGTTCCTGTGGGGAGAGTCCACGACCGTTGAATATTGTCTAGTGGGGTTTTGCGACACTGTACAGCACGGTACTGTACACTGTACCAACTTCGGTTCGGTACGCTGTACGGGACGGTATGAGCAAAGCTCAAGGTTGAGCTGTTGCATGCCAACCAGGGCCTGCAGAGGGGGGGAGTGCATGTCTGCGCCAAAGGCAAGCAGCCTGCCAGTGTGCGGCACACTGGACCTTGCACTGAACATAGGTTTCAATTCAACCGGGCCGCTCACTTGCTGGCCTGCCTGAGGCTGCTGTGGTGCATGTTCTACTGTATGCATACTATGGTGGAGTCTGCACCACATCAACCTTTGGCAGGCTGCTGTGGGCTGCTGTGTCCTCGTGGTGTTCTGAGCCAGTGTAGTCAACAGGCTAGTTTGGGCATGCTGCATGTTACGTTCTTGATGCCGTTGAGTCTGGTTGCTAGAGGGGGCTAGAGGCATAGCACAACATCCTGAGGAGGGCCAATGCAGTGCCAGGGTCAGCACACGGTCATAGTGCTCAGCCAGCATGTAGCCCCCCCCCCCCTTCACCTCCTTCAAGTTTGTGCCGCGCCCAGGAAAGTGCCGCTCACCTGCTGGCCTGCCTGAGGCTGGTTTGTTGCTTGTTCCAATCTGTACTGAAGTTTACACCACATCAACGTTTGGCAGGCTGCTGTGGAACGGCTCATCATGGTGTTTTGAGCCAGCGCTGTCGACAGCCTATGTTGTGCATGCTGAACGTTACGTTCTTGATGCTGTGAGTCAAGTAGTCACTACTAGGCTAGAAGGCGTCCAGGGCCATGGCAGTGCATCCCCAGAAGCACCAAGTCAGCTACAGCAGGATCAGCACACCGTGTGACGCTCAGCCAGCATGCCGATTGCCACCCTACCAACCTGTCTTTGAGGTCAGGGTGCTCCACCGCCATATCGGCGGTTGCATCACCTGGACCTCTTGACAGGCTGCCTTGGGTTGTACGGCTATGCCTTGCACACCGGCTTTGCTTAGTGTTGTGCATTTAACATTTGCTCAGCAGCTTTGCCAAGGCACAGACTGGGTCTGTGTGGAGGCTGTGTGGATGCAGACGGTGTCAGAACTTGTACCAACACCCTATTCTTGACACCAGTAAGCTGCGTACTGAGTGCAAGGACAGTGTGCTGTACCGGCTTGACTGCGGCTGTACTACTGGCGGCCGAACTGAGGCTGTCACAGCCTCAGTGGGGCCCACGGTGGGCCCCACAAGGCTTTCTTGAAGGCTATGGCCAGCACTCCCACTCTGTGGTAACATTGCCCCTCGTGACAGGGAGGTTTGGGGCCCTGGGGGGATGCTGCTAGGCAAGCACCAAATTACCTTTGGGTTGTCGCACTTGTTGGGGTTGGCTGTTCTCATCGACTTTCCAAATTTTGGTTTACTGTCCTGTGGGTACTACCCATGTGCATTGAATGCACTGCTGTGGCACATTGTGCTTTTCATAAAGGCTCTGCCTGTCACAGACTAGTCAGCAGGCTGTCGCCTGGTCTTGACGCAGACCACAGGCTGCGGTGGTTTTCGCACCATCCCTCTCCTCTCCTAGCTGCCAGGTCATCCTGCAACCCCCCTCCGTCCCCTGGCACTCAGTATGCAGTGGCTTCTTGTTCACTGCCCGTGGTCGTGGCTCACTGTCTGCTTTGGTCACCAAAGGTGGTGGCACCACAACAGGCAGCCAGCCACCACCACAGGCATTGCACACGATGCTTGCTATGCAGTCTTTGAGCCTGTTAACTCTTGATGTGGCTGCCTGCATTTGCGTCCTTTCCACTTTTTTTACCAGGTCCCATCAAGGGCAAGGAGGTTCTGCGCCCCAAGCAGCAGCCCCAATTTGATGAGGAGTCCAAGCACAGTGGGCTGAGCAAGCGTGACCAGGAGCTGAGGGACCGCAAGGCATACCTCAAGAACTTCTGGTATGCAGCAGGTAAGCAACAATTTGTTCAGATCGCAGGGCCGATGTCCAACATTGAACGTGCTTCTGAGTTCAATGCTTCCAATCTGATTCTGATGCTTCCGGAGCAGTGGGCTTTTCCTGCAATGTGAATGATTTTCTGAACTTAAGTGCCAGGGCGCAAGCGCGCAAGCTATACTAGCAAAGTGCAGGGCACTGACGTAAAGCAAAGGTGACCCCGTCTCCTGTGTGCTGACCAAGCCCTGTGCCCCACCCACATCCCCCTGCTGTGCTGCCCCTCCAGCCCTGTCCCAGACTGTGAAGGACAAGCCTGTTGGTGTTGACATCCTGGGCTCGCGCATCACACTGTTCCGCAATGAGGAGGGCCAGGTGGTGGCGGTGGATGACACCTGCCCACACAGGGGTGCACCACTGGCAGACGGATGGACGACGACAGACAAGACAACCGGCAAGAAGTAAGGATCATGCCGCAAAAGTTTTGAGCTGGCTGTGATAAGTTGGTTGCTGTGACTGTCACTGCACCTGGCAGGGCGGAGCGTTGCTCATGTGATGAGTAACCGTCTGCCTCAGTATGCATGAGATGCTTGGTCTGTGGTCTTGAGTGTGAAAAGCTGTAGCGCAAAATCTGACCAGGAACCCTTGCTGTTGTGCCCTGCTCCCAAACCCCCTCCTGCCAGGTGCGTGGTGTGCCCGTACCACGGCTGGGCATTTGACGCGGAGGGCAAGCTGCGGGACGTGCCCTCAGCGGATCATGGCAGCTGGCCCAAGCGGCCCCTGCTGGGCTTACGACGTGGAGGAGCGGGGCGGCTTTGTGTGGCTGTTCTACGGCAACAGGGCCATGCCGGCAGACGAGCGCCCACCCATCCCAGCAACACCAGAGCTGGAGGACCCACAGTGGAGGGCAGGTGAGGGGGATTTGGGGGGGAGGGCGTCTGTATTGGCAGCCTTTCACCACTTGTGTTTCAGTGCTGGTACTAGAGTGTGGTTGGTTCTGAGCCTGCAGGTTGCCAAGTTGGCAGTGTACTTTTTATGATGTGCGGTTGGTGATGCGAAAGCAGGGACAAGTGAAGGCGCAGGCAATAGTTTGGCTACAATTGGTTTGCGGCATGTCACAGTGAAGTAACACTGACTCAGATGATTTGTCTACCTGTCACTTCCCCTCCTTGTCCGCTTGCAGTGTATGGTGAGATTGAGTTTGAGTGTGGCCACTGGGGTGTGTTTGAGAACGCCATCGACATGGCCCACATCCACTACCTGCACGCAGACAGCTTTGGAAACAGGTGAGGATATCATCTTGGCTAGTAGCCAAGCTGTGTTGTGCGCAGTGTGATACATGCTGATCATCATGACAGCTTGTCACACATTGCCTCTGAGCACAAGCCTTGGCAGGCGACTACTCCCACTAGCACCAAGTTGGCAACATGCCTTGTTTGTAAGCATCGATCACCACTGAGTCTGGCAGACAGTGACTGTCTTGCCTTAGTCAGGGACGGTACCGGTGTTCACTGCTGTTCACCCCTTGAGTTACCCCCTGCCCCCCTTGCCCCTCCCCAGTGAGAAGCCCAAGGTGATGGACATGACCAGCACCCGTGAGCCGTTCTCCACCACCTGCACCTTCCGCATCCACAACAAGCCCGTCAACAAGATGTGGGAGTGGACAGCCGTGCCCTCAGTGCCCGTGACCGCCAAGGCCATGCTGCCCAGCACCAGTGCTGTCACCATCGAGCTGGCACACGGGGTCAAGATGATCACCTTCGTCAACACAGTGAGTGATCAATCGTTGCTGATTCATGGTGAAAATCAAGACCGTCCTCTGCTGAGCAGAACTACTACTGCTAATCATCAGTATTGGGTTGCACAAGTTCAGGTCAGCAGGCAGCTTTTTTGCAACACCGCTAGCCTGGCCAGCTCGAGGCCGTTTCAAGCTTGCCAGGCAATGGCATCACACATCACAGGACGGCCAGTGACGGCATCTCAACAGGTAGCAGGTTCTGTCAAGCAATGCTGACACATTCCACCTTGTGCGCTGCACCTCACCACCTCCGCAGGTGCCCATCAACGAGCACCGTGCCATCAACCGCTTCTGCCTCATCCGCAACTTCGCCACCAACCCCGCCTTTGACTTCATGGCGCGAGAGTGAGTGTGCATCTGTGTTTAGCTTTAGCTGTACTACAGCACCGGGTGCATGGTAGCAGGGCTAGCAACACAACGTTTCGAGCAACACCGCAGTTTCAGTCATGTCAGGAATGGTTATGGACAGCCTGTCTGACGGAGTCCAAACTGCGGGACTCACTGGCCCGGCGGGCAGAAGCATACTTCATGCCAAGCGGCTGCCCGGCAATTAATTAATTAATTAATTATTTAGTTAGTTAATTAATTAATTAATTAATTAATTAATTAATTAATTAATTGGTCACTCAGTAGTGATGACATGCTCTATTACCTTTATTTGGTGCTCCTCAGCAGCGTCAGCTGGCCCACTGTGTCGCGGCCATGGACGTATACAGGCGCTACCTGTTGGGGAAAGGTAACCTGTTTGGAGTCCGCCCTGCGCTGCAGCCCTTGGGTTATGTGGCCGCCATGCCATACCCAGCTTGCTTGCGGCGCAGGGTCAGCCCATCAACAATGGGCTCAGTAGATGTGTTGGGAGTCGCGGTAGGGGCACTTGTAGTTGCCACCCTGTGGGTACTGCTTTGCGTGTTAGCTCAGAAGGTGTTGTGCTGGCTTTGATGTGTTAGTTGTACAACAGTGTTTCTGATATGCTTGAAGGACTGACCCATGTGTGTGCGTGCACGGTATGTGTAGACTGCAGATTTACAACTGAGTCTTGAAAGCACGATACTATACTCGGTGTGTGTGGCAGTTGCCATGTCTGTGTGTGTGTTTTTTGGGGGCTGGTCTTGTCTGACGTGTCTTTGCAGGTTCCCTCGGTTCAGGTGTGCGTCTTTGGCTTACCCAGTCGATCAAGTGTAGAGAGTACCGCTTTGCGGTGAAAGTATCTACTTGTAACAACCTCCCCCCCCAAAAAAAAAAAAATTTACCTGCCAGGCTGGTGTGTGGTGTGTGGTGACACGCCTTCTGCTGTCCTTGTGGCTGCTGTCATACTTGTATCCTTTCATTGCCCTTTCGCCCCTGCAGCAACATGTACAAGATCCTTGGCGAGGACAAGGTGATGGTGGACAAGCTGGCACCAGAGAGGCTGGAGGCAGAGTACAGCCTGGTGAGCGGGGGGCCCCCGGGGGGGGGGGGGAGTGGTGCCTTGAGCTATATAGCATATATGCACTTCACTTGAAGTGACTGTCAAGGCAATCTGATATGAATTGCAGCAAGCGCCATTCTGGTGTGGCGGCATTTGACTGAGTCAGCAACAAAAGTGATATATCCATATAGAAACAGTCACCTGTGCCACCGTGATCCACACATGCTGTCGCGCGGCGGCAATTCAGGGACGAACTGCCGTATTTTTGTGCACACATGCTCTTGCTGTCCTCCCGCAGGCCCCTGATCTGCCCCAAATTGCGTTCCGCCAGCTGCGCCAGGAGTGGATTGACATGGGCTACGGCGTGCCACCAGAGTCGGAGCTGCCTCGCCGCGGTCTGATGCCCAAGGGCTACTGAAGCGGCTGATGTGTCATCAGCAACGGTTGCGCAAGGCATGCATATCGCGGTGCTGCTCACAGCCTGTGACTTGGTCCAGGGAGTGCAGGCCTCCAGTCTCAACTTTTGGGCTGTGTCATCTTGGCATGTGATGTGTTGGGGAGTGTGTTCAGGTTTGGTCTTCTAATGGGTGAATGTCAAGCAATGTTGGTGCTCAGCAGGCTGCAGTGACATTGCGGAGGTGATTCGTGATTGTGCGCATGAAGGTATTGTGGTATGTGTTTGAGTGAGGCAGCGTACTAGTGCAGGTGTGAGCAGATTTGTGTGTGCTTGTGTGTATCCGTACCTGCGGAAGCCAGGAATGAAGGGGAAATGCACGTGGGATGCTTTGTTGCTGGTTTCAAATGTGTGATTATGGGTGGAGGTTGGTCAGTTGGGGGTTCACACGTATCTTGCGTTGTGTGACGAGTAAGTTGTTCCTTTGCTTTCCCTTGCCGGCAGAAATGTTGTGGCTTGAAAAGTGATGGCCAGTTGGTGTCTCTGTCACCCTATGTGTGAAACTGGCCCTTTGATGTGCTGCTGAAACACTGGCAGTGCAGCCTTGGTTGCCAGGTGAATGTGCTGTACACATCACATAATTGTGTGGCATCTGGATCAGTAATGTGGGTGAATGAAAGGCTGAAACATTCCTGGGGTATGTCGCCGTCTGCCGCGTACATACCATGCAGTGGTGGGCCCCAGCAACATCTGTATGGCTTGCTGTATATCAGGGGCCTTGCAATGTAGCAGTCTGCTTGTATTATGTAAGTGGCCGATGTTGCCAATTTGAGAGGAGAGATGTGGACGTGGAGTGCTTTGAGTTGCTTGGTGCTTGTTGTTTTGGAAGTTGGGCTCTGGCGCACCTCGTGACGTCATGTCGCTTGAGGGTGGCTTTGTGCTACATGAGGCAGCTGGTCCTTGCTTCGCAATGTTTGCAGTGTGCATCTGGCTAGCATGGCTGGTTGTTGGTAGTTGGGTCATAGTTCATTGGAGGAGAGTAAGAGTGGCAAAGTGACACTTGCATGATGCGTTTTGTCGACGCCTTGTCGCCCCTTGCCGTTGGTGCGCAACCACTATCATGCCTTGGCAGCACCCTTTTAGTTTTGTCTTTGCTTTGCATGTGCTTGATTGCTCACTGCACCTCTCCTTTCAAAGGACGGTCCTGAAAATCCTTCAGGCTGTAAGGTGTAGTGGTGCTGTGGAAGTGCCTATTGAGCTTGTGACAGCACAGGCAGGACATGGCATGTTGTGTTTGGTGCTTGCCTCACAGCTTTGCTGAGTGCTGAGCACTTTGGCAAAGGCACTCGCAGTGCGGCAGCTAACCACACGTGCCATTGGATGGTGCTACGCAGCAGTGCATTCCATCAGGGCATGCCTCTTGGTGACTGTGTCTGTTGGTTGGCAACCTGTGTTTTTGAGGTGAAGTGGGCTGGGTACTAACTCGTTATGTGCCTGAATTCATGCACAGCAGCTTTCAATGAGGGCACTAACGAGTTACTGAGGACTTGGTGGGGCACCATTCTTTGCTGTGCCGCCCTGGGGTTGTGGGTGCTGTGCCTAGCAGTATCCGTGACATCACTCGTGTATGGTGCACACTGTATCATTGCCTTGTGTGTGCACGCTCAGCATACAGGCTGTACGGCGGTGTGTGGTGCACACTGTAGCCTTTTCTTGTGTGTGCACAACTGCCATCGCACTGTGCCAGTTATGGTTGGTTGGTTCTCAGTGAGCAATCACCCAGTGTTTACGATTGTTGCTGTTGCACAGCAACCAGCTTTGTTTGGATGTGGCAAGATGGTTCTATTCATGGGATTGAATGGCAAATATGTAGAGCCAAGCTTTCTCATGTGCATCACTCTTGCTTAATCTCCTCGGCGAAGCTTAGTTTTTTCGTGTTTGCCCATTGCTCACATGTGATGTCACGTTAACGGTTAGCATCCCTTGGGCATGTTGCATGCATCTGAACTGCGGTGGTAGGTAACACCGCTACCAGCTACCAACCCAGCCATGTGTGTCTGGCCTGATCAGTTGTAACTAAGTTGATTACTTGCGATTGTAGTCGTATGATGTTATGTGTCTCACGCGGGCAGTAGAAGAGTGGGCGAAGCATCCTCTACTGGTAGGACAGAGGCAGAGATTGTCAGCGATATTGGCAGGGTGTGCAATCAGTGTGTTGTCGTCTGAACAGTATGTTCCCAACCAGGCCACACGTGCACGGCGTGGTCCAGCTGGTAGCATCACCTGCGGCGAGACAGTTACACTTACTGGGCAATCATTCACACCATCCTGCCGTGCAATCATGTCAGGCTGCAATCGAACAGTCTGACAACATCTACCCACATCTTACTGCACTACCCTCACACACTTCCACTAAGCCGCCTTGACAACCTTGCTGCCATATAAACCCTGCCATAACAATACAACAGGGCTGCTCCGAAGCAAGTGCCAAATTACACAGTGCATGCTGCATTCAGGCAGCTGGGTCAGCGGAGGCAGCATAGCATGCACTATCAGTGACCGCTGCATACAGTACTGCCACATCCCCATATTTAAATGCACCCAAGATATACATGGTTGGTAGCTTTTCAACCCAATGTGGCCATACACAACCAGCCAAAACATACTATCTCGCCGTAGCTGCCAAGTTGGCAGTACAAGCTGAATCCAATGGCTGTAAAAGCAGCGCAGCCAGTCCCCTGTGACCCATGGGCTGTCCTGGCTGAAACCCATCCAGGTGCTGTCGTACAGGGGCCCAAAGTCACAACAGCCTGGTTGGGGAATGATCCCACGACTAACACTCACACTGAATCCGCAATGCCGCTATAACGATAACGGCTGATCGCCCAGCGGGAGAGGATCGCACACCCACACTGCATGCAGCAGCTACTGACATCATGTGAACGCAGCACCCACAGCAAGCGGGACCCAGAGAACTGCAAATCAAGACCAACAATCACAGCCTGTCTGGCCTCCTCAGGAGCTCGCCACAACAGATAGCCCACCAACAGATAGCCCACCAGAAGAAGAGGCAACGTGAACAAGAAATACGGCAGATAAACACGGCAGATAAACAGCCAGCACAGGTGATCTTCCCGGAATAAGCCAGCAAAAGCTTTCACAGACACACAGCCATGCGGGGCTGAAGAAACATCCCAAGCCTCAGAGGCCTTCTGCTCCCAACACTTCTGGTGCTGCACATGCCAGCACTTGCACAAAGCCTGCCGCAGTCCTGCAAAGTGCATGAGGCACCCTGCAACGACATATGGGTGGTGCTGGCAGATTCAAACCCCCGGCAAGTCTCTTGCATGTAGTAAAATAGGGTCATCTGTAGAGATGCCACAGCAGAAAGCCTCACGGCCACAACACCATCACTGCCGCAGTTGGCTGCACAGCAACAACACGATCAGGACACAACGCAGCCACACACCTCACCGGTGCACACAGCTCGGCAGCGCAAGTGCCTTGACGGATCGCATGCTGGCACGCACATCCCAGGGGTGTATGTAACAAGCCTACGTGACAACTGCCGGATACTGACATACAATGCTGAAAGCATCCTCTGCAAGGCCAAACCTATATCAACGCGCAATGGTGACAACACACAGGGACATGCATACATTGGTGGTCCAGCACCGAAACACCATGGCAGAGCAACATCGCTGCGCACCTTGGCAGGAGTGGCGGAGGGATGTGAACGCACCTAGGCGTCGACAGATCGCAGGCGCCAACAGATCCACTCTCCATCAAGGAGAGCCAAAGCGATACGAACCCGGCGTACACTCCTTCACCAGGCAATGTCATACCCAACACAAGGTGGTGAAGTGCCTAACAAAAGGCCTTGCAGTACCTGATGACATGCATTGCAGGGCCTTGTGTCATGATTCCAACAAAGGACTGGCTGCCACCAAATGCTCCAGTCCTGCCCACATGCCTGAATACACAGCACAGCACACCCGACAGCAGCACAGCACATGCCCGACCCGATGCAGCACAGCACACCTGACAAAACACGGAATTGTTCTGCAGCTCTTGAGATGTCACTGCCCTGGTTCTCCGTCAACAAGCGGGGTCTGCTGACGTACACGCCAGCACCACCAGCACATCTCCAAGAACCTCCCCAGCACACAGGAACCTCCTCAGTACACGCCAGCACCACCAGCACATGTCAAGGCCCAGGTACACAGCAGCAACAGGTACCTCCAGGTGCCAGCACCACGTGAAAGTATGATCAGCTGTGTTGATCGGTGGCAACCAAACACACAGCCACGCCTGCCACAGCCGACCACATCCAAGGAACAGTGCTGCATTGCAAGGACGCAGGACTCAAAGTTCCTTGTGCCGGAGCCATGTCTCCCACAGCGCTGCTGGCTTGCATGCACAGCCCATACACACATTCTGATCGTACTGTGAATGGCAGCCTCACCGTGATTTCACACGGCTAGGCTGCAGGAGAAAGCAAGGCTGGTATCCTGCAGGCGAGCTCAAGCAGTCTGGTTGCCACGCCTCAGCTCGCAGGGATCGACCAGCTCTCAGGAATACAGAACAGTGACCATTGCTGTTGGCAGCCTGAACTGAGTGCTGCCAACATATCGACAGGAGGCATGCAGCGCGGTGTGTGAACCACCACATTTGCCGGCTGTATGCGAGTGCACACACACCAAGCAAGCCGCGTTGACAGCGGCAACTACTCATCGTTGCTCAGAACGAATACATGCAGCAGGCACAGCAATCCCAAGGCAGTAAGAGCGCAGTGCAGGCGATCGATGCAGCTCAGGGCCTCCACCACCTGACCGATCAAAGGGGCTAGCAGCCCAGACACTTCACACAAAGAATTCACCCACGCGTATCTGGCGTCTTGCAGCAGGGCAACAAGCATAGACACACAGCATGACTTTTATGCAGCACACAGCACGGTTTGTGACGTGCTGTGCATGCGCTCAGGCCTTCCTCAGCCCCCTGCACTGACAAAAGCCAGCTGGCTGTGACCTGGGCCCTTGGCCCCATGCTTGGTTGCTCACGCATGGGCGTTCAGCAGCCCCTCCCTCCCTTGCTGATATTCCACAGTGTCCTCCAAACTAGGCCATGTTGTCCCACAGGCGCAATAAGTAGCCGGGATGCTTTCTCGTATCATTCTGCAGGGCTCCCCCTCCCTAGTATCCCACAACGTCCCACAACCTTTCACAAACAAACAGTAGCCCGTGTGATGCCACATACGCAATCAGCTAGTTGCAGCATGCCCCATTGAACTCAGCCGCAGGTAAATCTGGGGTGGCTCAAACCCCAGCAATTTGGTTCAGGGTTGAAAGGGTCGCAATACGACCGGCAAGGCAAACGAAGTTTGCGCACTTGCTGCAGTCCACCCACCCCACAAGGCACAGCCATCCATGTGGTCACACAAAAGCTCAACTGTGGTCCCGCAAAAGCTCAACTATCAAGCTCAGTGAGGTACACACAGCGATCAACATGGCCACGATACGCCTGGCAACCGACACCCCCCTGTAACATACACACTCACACAACAGTGCTATGAACTCCCAAACACTGCCGGTCTGTCAGCCTTGACTGGCATGCACACTTATTGTGCAACGTTCAGGATACCATGCAACAGTGCAGCTGCAACTGCTCCAGGGGTGCGGCCCGTGTTGGGATACACTTTCTTTGCAGGCGCACACCACATACCAACACACAACGCACGCACATGCCAGCACACACAGACCCACCACCGGCCTGCTTCACCCCCTCCCTCCCCTCTGCCCACGTCCGCCAGCTTGCGCCTGACACACAGTAATAACGAGCCGTGAGGCAAAAGTGGGACCACAACTGCATCATGCCGCCCCTTTCTGCCACTGCCTGGCAGCTCACAGCTGAGTAGCATAAGCTCGGGAAGACAGCTGTTGTATGGAGGTGAGCAACAGCCGCGCCAACCACCACCGTTGCAGAACAGGTGACCTGTCTGCTGCTCGTCGCATGGCGCAAGGCACAACCTGGCTGCACACCCACAGACAAAGCACACTCACGGCAAGCCCTCGCCACCCAAGCTTGACAGCACGTTGCCAATATTGAGCAGCACCAGCACAACCCAGCTGATGCACTGACCTAAAAGCAAATCGCGATGACAGCCTCTCTAGCTGTGCTCCCCTGCATCGCTACACCAGGTGCAGCCAACCTTGGCATACTACGGCTGTGCCATGGTCAAAAGAGCAGATCCACGTGCGGACAAGAAACCTGGTCACTCGAGAACGGGCCCGCATGTGCACACGCAAGCTTAAGGTTGTCTTGACGAGTGAAAGACCAGGGCCAGCAGTGTCGGCGGTCTGTTGACCACAAGTGCCAGCAGTTGCTCAGCCAGCACAGCCTCAAATGCAGCCAACCGAATGTGTAATGGCTAGTGCTCACAAGAGTGGCCCCACGCATTGATGAGCAGCATGGCTTTGACCAGGTGTGATGTCACCCAGTGTCCTCAGCAGATGCACAGGAATCACAGCCCCACTGTACTCAACGGTACGCATAAAAGCTCTGCGTGATCACAACAGTAGCCCCACACAACTACCAGGGATGTGCGTTTGGCCAGGTGTGACGTGACCCCATCCCTCAGCAGAAGCACAGCAAACACAGCCTGACCTGAGGACAACAGTGCGTAAGAATGCTCTGCATGGTCGCAAGAGCGGGGCCACATGTGGAAAGGCGATACAGCCTCGCCTATGTCAATTGTGACGCGCTGCCGCAGCTATACTGCGCCACATGTGCCCAGCAAGATGGCGAGTACAACCCACTTTCCTCAGCACAACTCCACAAAGCACAACCCACATGGGTCAACGGGCTTGATAAGAGGGTGCACTTGCACAAGAGCGGTCCAACATGTGGACCAGCAACTGGCCTTGGCCCGGCGATTGTCACCCACGTGCCCCAACACACACCCAGCAAACACAGTCCCACGTGCAGCCCGGCAGTAGGACATGACGGCAGCGTAAGTGAGAGTGACGCCGATGCCAGCAAACACTGCCTCGATGCAGCCAATAGGGCTTACCAAGGCTCACAGTGTCTCAAGAGCGGTCCCACATGTGAGAGCCAGCAAGATGGCCTTGTCCAGGGGAAGTGTGACCGACTTGCCCCATCACACCCCCAGTCAACATGTGAAACAGCCTCACAAGCAGTCAGACCGAGGCTGTGCCAGTGCGACCCATGATCTCCAGTGACAGCAAACACAGCCCAACGGGCAGCCAACAGTGCACACCTCGGCTGTCACCTGCACCGTGCATGGCACACAAGAGCGGGCCAACACATGGCCCAGCAAGAGGGCCTTGGGGGGTGGCTTGAGGCCACGGGCTGTGCAGTGCAGATGCCACTTTCAAATACAATAAGATATCGTAAATTAGGAGATTGCTTTGGTGTACTGGCCGCCATAGGAATCGAAATCCATCCCAAGGCGTTGCAGCCTTCGAGGCGGCACAGGCACACATGCTGGACGGTCCAAAGCAATGACACTTGGTGGCCACCTTCCCCAGCAGGCCCCCAGCGAACGCAAAAGACCACGATCAGGTCGTGTCCGGCTTAGATGAACAGTACCTGCGTCTGTCCTGAAGCACAGCAAGTGCCCAGGCACACACACGCACACGCCGCTCTTGTATGACGCGTGCAATCTCGCTAGCCCACTTGATCCTCGTGAACCACACATCAAGTGCACCACACACATCCCTGCTTGAGCAATCTGGCCCGGTTTGAGCTGTCGGCTGCTGTAAACACTGACAGAGACACCATGGCCCAAAGCGATCGGGGGTCTGTTGAGCTGCGTGAGCCCACCACAACAAAGCACAAGCAGGCAGACAGATGCCAGACAGATACCTCTGTGGTCGTGCAGTCAGCAGCTACCCTTGTATAAACCTTCACAGACAGCCACCCCCCCCCTCTCCCAAACTGGCGGGGGTCACGGCACAGCACAGCACAGCACAGCACAGCGCTAATGACGCCCTTTCTCGCACACGGAAGCCCTCTCACAGAATATGCACCACAGGCCAGAGTGGCTCGCAGCGCAGCCAACACAGATCTAGCCACCCTTACGCAACCCCGTTGCGCCACAAGACCGTCAGAGTGACTGGCACATACAATAGGTAGGTAACCTGAAGGGCTGTTCAGCAGCAGGCCGGCAGATTGTGGGTGATGATGCGTCACGCACCCACCTGTCCTGCTGCATAGCAGAAGCAGGCACCGCAATCTTCATGCAAAACTGCCAAGTGACTCACCTGACAGCCTGCACACAAAGGTACTGATACACCAGCACAAATGAGCAGCACCAGACGGGGCGGCCAACAGCACAGCACACCACAGAGCGACTGATCACCCATCGCCCTTTGGAATAAGATAGACTGATGAAACTCGCAGCACAGCCCTCATACTGAACCGCTAGGACATCATCAAGCCAATACAAGTCACAGATCCACCTGTACACAGAGCTACTGACCGCCCCGTATCCCGCTGGCAACCACCAGGCTGGCGCAAATCAAAGCACAGCTAAGCACACACCATGACACCACCACAAAAACCACTGGGAACCGCCAGGCTGGCGCAATTTAGTGCACAGCCGCGGCACAGAGCTAATAATGGGGCCATAATAATAGTGGCCGCTGACAGCCCATTACAATATGTCGGTGGTCTTCAGATCGCAAGGTCTGGGGATCGAATGCTGGCAAAAACACTGGCCAGGCTGTGATGTCCGCCCACCCTTGTAGCGGCTCGCAGTGGTGAAGGGGTTTTCGGTGGTTTGCCCTTCACGCGCAGGTTTACCAATGCTTCGGCTTCGGCAGTTTACCAGGTCTGGAGAGTACCACTATGTCGTGAAAGTATCCAGTAATGAGGGAATGACAGCACAGTGGCAGCATATGCAGCGGCAGTTCCATCTCCCCTTCCTCCCCTTTTTAATAATTGTCCCCAGACACCAACAGCCACCCCTGGACTGGCGCGATCGACAGCACAGCCTGCACACAGATCCCCTGATCGCCACCACAAACACCTCCTGCGTCAGGTCATGAACAGTGCATCCCGCGGTCATGCTACAGCCAGTGATGCCTTGCACATCATGCCTGTGAAACCAGGCATCCAAGGCTGCCACTTGAGTCACAACCCTTCACAACACAGGTTCGTCGCCGTGTTGCGCGCGCGTGCTGGGCCCCCTGCCATGACGTCACACAGACAACAACAATGTGGGCCCCCGCTGCCCCCACAAACACAGCCCACAGCCAAACAACCTCAGGGCCGGGACACATGCCCTCGAATGCAGTCAGGAGCTGGGGCTGCCCGGGATCTGCTCCCAGACAAGGCTTGCCACCAGCGGCGACACGGTACATGCCCACACAAACACCTCACCCAACAGGAAGCACACAGCACCCGCCGTGCCCAGGTGCCGGATAACAGCACCCTTCATCGTAGGCAGCAGCGGGAAGGTGGCCGGGGGGCTGATGAACGCCGCCCCTTTCCCGCCCTTTTCGTTGCTGCTTTTGATGCAGGGGTCCTCCCAGCAGCCGCCGCTGCTGTGAACGCCCGCTGCCGCGCCGGCAAACGGCCCGGCACTGCTGCACCCAACTGTCTTTGCTGCCGGATTGCTGCACGGGCTGCTGGCGATGCTGCCGTCGCTGCCTGCCTTTTGCATCACGGTGACCATGAATCGCGCCTTCAGGTGCCGCTCCAGGCGCCACGCCAACACCAGCGGCAGGTACAGCACCGTGAGCAGCATGAGCCCCATGGTCAGCGCCAGCACGAGCCGCCCTGCAGGCGTCTCGAGGTCCGGCGCGCGCCCTGGAGGCTGCGCAACCAGCGCAAACGTGTCCTGCACACACTGCCCGGGCGGCGGCTGCAGGACGGATGGCGTGCTGCTGCTGCCACTGATAAGGCTGCTGAGTGCTGCTGCTGCAGACCGCAGGAGCAGCTGCAGTGGCCAGGTGATGCTGCTGGACAGGTACTCTAGGCCCCACTGCAGCCACACAAGCCGCTGCTTGTATCGCACCAGCATGCCCACTGCATAGGCCACCTACAGCAGGTGCACACAGGCGTACACAGGCAATGTGATCAAAATGTTAAATCCAGCCATTTGCCCTCACACCTGACCTGAGAAACTGGGTACTACAGGCCCTTCGGGGCACCCTCATGAGCCCCTGGCTCGCTGGCAAGTGCCGAGGTTGGGACTCTGTCCCCAATTCCTGTACTGTACTGTATTTGGGCGGCTAAGCGGATACATCATGCAGCAAGGGACATTACCAGCACGCGAATGGGGACCCGATGACATCAAGAGTAGGGATATGAGAAAGGAGGGAGTGAAAGCAGGCGGGAATGGTCAGCGAGCTCCTGCCTGGCACGGTGCCTACAGTGCACCCCGCCAGCACCATGTCATTCTGCATGTTGGACACCAGTGCCGCTGTCCTGCAGTTACATCCCCTCTGCCCACTCAAGGATGCACAGTGTAAACTGCAGCATGGTGCTTACCTGGCCCATGACAGGCCCAACATGCATCACGAAGAAGGCGGAGTTGAGCACCACTTGGCTGACTATGTCCAGGGGCAAGCAAAACGCTGAAAATCACGACAGAACGGAACCACACACCAAAGCGCAACACGTGAGATTGTCATGCAAGATGGTGTGCGCGCCCCCAGTTCCTGCACTGCCTGCAGCCCCAGAAGGGCTTGCAAGCAGCAAATGGCATCTTCATGTGTGGGTGCTGGTTGCTCAATCACAGTGTGTGCATAAGCAAGCAGCCACCCTCCAGCTGCAGTACTGGCATGCATGCTTTGGCACCACCCATCGCAATGTTGCTGGCAAGCAGCTTTACGACAGGTGCACGCCATGCTAGGCAGAATGCGAGATCAACGGCAGCACCACCAGTACTCACTGTTCCAGAAGGCATGCGTGATCCCGCTCACCAACCTGCACAAAAGCACCAACAACAGTGGGGATAACGAATATCCGAACCATAGAATTGAGCACATCAAACCTCCACAAACCGTTTTGTTGCAGGCTGCACGGTGTGCTGAACAAACAAGTGCAAATGCGCCGATACATGGCCCACGATGCACACTGCCCCTGCTGAAGTCCTACCATTGAAAGTCACGACTGTGTCGCTGTGCTGCTCAGCAGCCTGCAGTACTATCTGTGGTCAAAAGCTGCATGTCAGCTGCTGTCCTGCGCTTTGCTGTGCTGACTGTTTGACCACCAACATGCACAACAGGCCATGCCATGCCATGCCCCGCGTGACTGTATCTCTCGAGAAACCCCGCACTACTCACATGGCCACCTTGATCGCTGTGACAGGTCCCGGGTCTGCTGCTGTCACGTCCCGCATCCACTGCACAAAGCGTTCCCGCGCCCCAGCGCTGGCGTCGCCACAAACTGCCGCAGGACGCGTTCCGCCAGAATGATCCAGTACCTGAGACGGGGCGAAGCGTGACATAACAGCACACGCATGCAAGCGGCAGCAGCAGCATGAAGGAGGGTGGAGGGGCAGCAGCATGGCAGCTGTGCTGGGACCACCAAACCACTGTTTTGCATGACTGTCATTGTGACCCAACTCCTGCAGCATGCAGGACTCCTGCTGCAACTCTGCTTTGCTGCGCACAAGCCTCCCATGCTCGTGTGCGCCATGCAGGACCTGCAGGAATGTTCTGGCATGTCAGCACACCTGGACTTTGCATGCGCCTTGTACTTGCGTGCTGCAGGCAGCAGCAGCAGCGCCATCTGGTAGCCCTTAATGGCCAGCACCATGCAGTAAACGCTCGACAGGAAGCTTCGTGGCCAGCGTGACAGCGTGCCAGCAAAGAACAGCGGCGTGATCAAGCAGTTGAGCAGGTCCAAACCCTCCAGCTGCAGTTCAAAAGGGATCGTCGTTGCAGGACACACAGTAACGTGGCAGGACACACGATTGTCTTGGTTGTCATCAAGCTAAGTGTCTCACTGAAGCAGGCGGGTTCAAGCAGGGATCAGGCGGCCCACATGCAGGCTCGGTGGTGTGGCTGCTGCCATGCACGCCACCCGGCTGTAAGGTAAGGCCCATGCAGATAACGTGATCGGGCCTAGCCTATGATATATGTGCTGTTGCTGCTCCAGCATAGTGCTCGAGACCAGCCGGGCCTGCCAGGGTGGTGAAGCAGTGCAGCAGTGCGCACCTGAGCAAAGTAGTGTTGCTCCCAGAACCTAGGCTGCAGGTATAGCAGCTTAGAATGCATTGTCACTTTACAAGCTTCATAGGGAAGGCCTTGAAGGCCCTTGAGGGGTGCTAAGGAGGAGTCTGGGGCCATGTTGACAGTTGCTGTCTCATGGACTGACAGTGCTGCTGGTGTTTGGTGTGGTGGCAAGACGCTCCTCAACGCAAGCATAACGACGATAAAAGCAAGAACCAGCTGAAGAAACGGGAGTTTTCGGCCCGGTAGACACAACGCGTACGGTGATGGATGGTGATGGAGAATGGCAGACAGATAGGTCTTGCAGGAGGGTTCTGGAACTACAAAAACACAAGAGACGGCCGTGATCTTCAGTCTCGACGAGCGCTGCTGCTGCTACTGCTGAGCGGTGTGAGCCCTTCCTCACTCTTCTCTCTTCTCTCTCAAACCTCAAAGTGTTTGAAAGTGTTTGAAAGTATGTACGGTGTCCTTCATTTCAAACTTTGGGGCCCCACATGATCTCCTGACGTCTTGGTGGGACATTAGAACATGCACACGCCACCAGCCGCGACCTGACCTTGACTACCCACCCCAGCCTCCACAACTGCTAACGGCAGATATATATGGAGCGTGGCCCCTGCCTTGTTGCATCACTTTGAGCTTGCTCCTGTTGTCCATGGATGCCAAGCTCGGCAAGCCACAATGCACGCTGACTGCCAGCCTGTCGCTACCAGCTGCTCAATACATATGACACCCCCACACTTCACACTCCCATACTGCAGTGGAAAGCAGATGCAATTTATCGCCGCCACAAATAATGCAGAAGTGCCACAGACAGTGGCACACCCTTGGGGCCGCAGCCGACTGCAGAACTTCACCGCTGACGCAGCAGAGCGTTGACCTAGTACGATTGCTGCTTGGGGTGTACACTACCCACCACTGGTGGCCACCCAGCCACAACAGATGCAACCGTCACGACAGACAAACGGGTCACTCAGTCACTGCTGATACCCGGGTGGGTGGGTGTCCAACTACCAGAGGGATATGCGTAATGAACCACACAGAATGCACACCAGCAGCAGTGTTGACCACCGTGGGGCTAGCCGCCACATCAACCGCAAGCAACTCGCACCTCTCCATGCAGAAGATTTGTATCCTCAAACCCATGACCCCAGGCATGTGTTTCAACCCAATGGTAGCCTCGCAGGACAACACACCAAACAATACAAGCCGTGAGTTGGCCAGTACAGGCCACGAGCTGCTCCCACTGGGCGCCAAAGTCATCATGATGTGCTACTGCCACTGCTCACTCAGTTGGCTCAGGGACGTCATCATGCTGCTGCTGCTGCTACTGCTGGCTACTCGGTGCACGCAGGCCAGGTCGGCCACCCTACACAGAGCCAAACCAGGCTCACACAGGAACAGTCGCTGCCACATTGCAGCCCCCCCCCCCCCCCCACCACACCACACACACTGGATGCACTCCCTGTGTCTACACACAGAGACGGGGGGGGGGGGGGGGGGGGGGGGGGCTTGCTACCCCTGGGCTTGAAACGACTCAAATCATTGAATGATGCAATTCTCTAAGGGAGTCCTATCAGCACCATCTCCGTTGATTGCCCTGCAAGCCAACACACAGGGACACCAAGTCACTCTAGGTCAGTGGTTGGCCTGCAGTGTGTTGTTGACTCTCAGGCAAGTAGAGTTCATGGATGGATGCTCCACAACGCATGCATGCTGCCCCACAAGATTGCGGTGCAACCTTTGCATCAATACCTCTGACGCGATGTGCATTCAAAAGCCAACTGCGCAGCATTGCACATGGAACATGTCCTGCAAACCCCCCATACAGTCCTTACCCGGCAGCCCAAACCACACAGACAAAACAGACCAGCAGAGTCCACCACTTGCTAGCAAGCAGTGGCTGCAACCTGAGCCCTTGCAGTAAAGCACTCAGTCACACCCACCTTTGTAAGAAAGGGGGTGCTGCTGCAGCTGCTGCTGTTGCTGCCCATGCTGCCATCGCTGCTGTGCTGTTGAAGAAGGGGCCAGCTGCAAGACGGTGAACTGTGCCATCATCACACCGCCAGGCTTGCTAGCTGTGACACGGCTTGCATGGATTCTTCCTCCCCCTCCTGCTCCGCCTCCTGCTGCTGCTGCTGCTCCGGCCCTCCCTGCTGCTGCTGCTGCTGCTGCTGCTGCTGCTGCTGCTGCTGCTGCGATTTTGATGTGGCAGGGTGCTGTGGCGGCTGCAGGTGCCCTGCTGTGTCGTCCTGCTGCTGACAGCACCCATGGCTGCCATCACCGCTGCCACCTTCTCTCTCCAGTCCTGCTGCGGCTGCACCTCCTCCTCCTCCTCCTGCTGCTGCTGCTGCTGCTGTTGCTGCTGTTTGAGGGGCCAAGGCTGCCTTTATTGAGCTTCAGCCCTGCAGCCGACAGCCTCTCAGCTTGCTTGGCACGCTTCTTCCCAATCTCCACCCCTATCGCACTCAGCCCCAGCTCATTCGCGACTGCCAGCACAGTGCCATGGCCGCAGAAGGGTCCACAATGGTGCGTGTGCTGGAATGCTGCAGGACAACCTGCATGCCGCTGTGCATGCTGCTGTGCCCATGCCCCTGGCCCAGGTGGTGTCCCCTGCTGTCGGCAGCACGTCTGCCGTTGCTGCCGCTGCAGTTGGCCGGACGCCTTGGAGAAGCACAGCATGTGGTGGTAGGCGGGACGGCTGTAGGATACTGTCCCTGGGGGTACCCTGCACACGATTTTATGCCAGAGAAGGGCGTGGCCTGTCTCTTCTGCTGCTCTCTGGGTGAGGTAGGCCTTGTCGAGGACGGTACCCTCGACCTTAATGTCTGTTTGGAAGAATATCGTAACCCCGTCGTCGGGACAGCGGTTCAGCACGAGCTGAGCTGCATGGATGAACCAGGACTTGTACTGCTGCAGTGTCAGATGGCTGCCATGGCCTTGGAGCTCTGAAATATCAGGCAGTGAAGTGATGAAGGAGCAACCCTGCAGCACTTGCTGCTGCTCGAGCCATTCTAGCGCATCACAGCAGTGGACGGTTCTAGTGGGCTGGTCTGTAAGGCCATTTCTGAACGGCTGGAAGTTGGGGGCTACAGCAGCAGTGCTGCTACTGCCACAACCGCAGTTGCCTAAAGATTTGATGCGAGCGAACTGTTATCCACAAAAGTACTAAGGTACAGCTGTGAAATATTTTGAGTGCCTGAGCCCGTGGGAGCAAGCGGTTTTGGCGAGTTTTTGTTTGGGTGAGTCAAGATCCCGCGCTCACAAGACGACTCAAGTGCCTCTCTCCAGGTCTTGACCCAGAAATGAAATGTCAAGAAGCCACGCAACAGTTTGACGAATGTTTTCGGCAGGGTTTGGATGCGGCTACTGCGTTGACTCATGACAGTTTGGCCACACCCCTGGCCAGATCCATGTGCATCTTGGTCAAGGAATATCCTTACAGACTTACAAAACCAGAACACAACCACGACTTGTACCTCACTGCCACAGGTCAAAGTCCTTCAGCTGCATTAGAATCTCGTTCCGCCTGAACCTGGGTTTGACCGAGGGGTCATTGTACCGCGCTAAAACCCATGCATCATCATCCTGCGGCGTCAGCCCTGCCTCACGTAGCGCTGCCAGCAGCTCCTGCTGCACCTCAGCACACCTGTCACGAAAATTTGAAAACATAGTCAAGCACGTTGGTCATGCTGTGAAAAGTGCAACTCTGCCAAAACTGGCCATGCCGCTGCATGCACCCCAGCACACCTGCAGATTGTGGGGGAAGAAGCACAGCAATGCTGCAAAGCAACCCCTCACTGCTCTCAGCATCTCAACACCCTTCCCTCTCTGACGAGTGCGGCCAGCCTCCTCCCGATCCGTTTCAAACTTCCATCAGACGGCTAGACATGGTCTAACTACGCTCCATACCTCCGTGGTGTAACAGCGCCATTGAACAGCGCAGCCGCCCAGATGCCGCCCGCTTGCTGCTAGCTGCTGCCTGTAAAACCCCACCCTCCTTCTCGCTGACCTTTGCTACTGCCAAGCTTCTCAACAGCTGTTGCACTCTGACTTGTGGGGCCAGCCAGCCACTCCCCCCATCCTTGTGCAGAACCCCACTCAAGGCTACTACTGACCACCCTCCGCACCTGCGTGGTTTGCAACACCGTTGAAAAGCGCAGCCGCCCCAGATGCCGCCTGGCTGCTGCTGCAGCACCACTGCTGGGTCGTGGGGGTGGGTAGGGCAGAAGGGCTGGGCAACGCCTGCACATTGACGGGCGTGGTGCACACACATTGACTGCGGAATGCAGGTGTATAGTTCTACTTTGACTGTGTCAAAGACATACGTGCTGTTCAACAGTGATGGCTGTTTTTTCAAAGCCTGCCCGTTTGAATCCACGCTCGTGGAGTTTTCTTACAGAGAGTTGCAATTCCAGGGTCACACACACCCAGCAACAGCCAGAGTGACTTGGTTGGGCCACAGCACCCCCCCCCCCCCTTGCGCTGCCACCTGTTGCCAACTGACATGCATGCACTAAACTGAGCAGCCAAGGAGATATCAAGACACTACATACATGCAGTGATGTGTACTTGAGCAACAAGCAGATATCACGCAACACATCTTGATGCCCCCCCTCACCTGCTGCTGCTGCTGCTGCTGCTGTGGCTGCACCACAAATTGCATTGTGCCGTCAGTGCTGCTGAACACAGGGGTGGTCATCGCCATCTTGGTGCCTGCAGAGGGGGGGGGGGGATTAGGACAGCGGGGGGGGGGGGGGGGCGAAGGTTACTCAGCACGCTCTTTGTAAGGATTTTCTGCGATTTATCTCAGCAGCACCCTGGTAGTGGTGATGGCCATCTTGGTTCTGTAACTCCAGGAGTAACAGAAGGCACACCAGCCTGGCCCGGGACACTCAGCATTGCGTTGGTTGAACGTCCTGGCAGCACAGTACATACCTGATACAAGAAGAACCAGAAACGCAACAGCATTCTGGCACTACAACTATAGCAGTCCTGTGATGGTGGCTCACGCCCATCTTGGTGTCACAATCCATCGTAATCACCATGCCTGACAGCCCCCCCCCCCCCCCCCCCCCCAAACTCTATACCCACCTGCTGCATTGCCGCCAAATATGTATTTTGCCAAAGCATTGAATGCCTTCATCCCGGCACTGGCTGGGTTGATGCCCCTCCAACACTGCTGGCGCCATTGCTGCTGCTGCTGCTGCTTGGGATTTTGTCCAAGCTGTCTGTGCAACCAGGAGGGCTGGTACTGCCGCACTTGAAACTTGGCTGTGCGCCTGCAGCATCAAACAGCACACAAAATGCGGGAAAATCACACCCTTGCACCCCCCCTCCCAACCACAGACACTGTGGCTTACTTGAGCAGCGTGTAGTTATCCCAGGGCTTGAAGGTTGGAAGCTATCAGCAGCTGCTTCAGCACATGGGGGGGGACGCAGCTATTGTCGGGCAATAGCTGCATCCCCATCTCCACGTGCGCAAGCAGCTGCTGATAGCTTCCAACCTGCTTCAGACACCCCCCCCCCAAACCCCTGATGCACGCAATCAAACCTGAGTAGTGTGTAGGCGGGTGTTCTCAGTGCAGGTGTGGTGTATGTCTGCAGCAGCTGCTTGAAGTGCCCTGTACTGTCCCCTTACCGCGCCCCCCAAATCACCCCAGCCCCTTTCACCTGAGCAGTGTGTAGGCGGGTGTCCCCAATGCAGGTGGTGTATGTCTGCAGCAGCTGCTTGAAGTGCCCTGTACTGTCCCCTGTACCGCGCCCCCCCAATCACCAGCCCTTTCACCTGAGCAGTGTGTAGGCGGGTGTCCCCAATGCAGGTGTGGTGTATGTCTGCAGCAGCTGCTTGAAGTGCCCCCCCCTGTCCCC
>VIIQ02000421.1:0-28988 GCA_007449985.2 Desmodesmus armatus
GCTTTGAACCGTTCAAACATTGGCAATGTTGGTCTGGGAGCACTGTTGTTGGACAGGAGAAGCTGTGGTGTGAGCTAGCATCCCCCCCCCCCCCTTGCACACACCCCCACATGCTTCTGTGTACCGCAACTTTTGACCCCCCCCCCCCCCAACCACACACATATTCCATTTCTGCTGTCTTCTACCTTGCAGTTGGGAGTCAGCAGCAGTCCTGCGGACATGTCCATGCTGAGCGTCAGCGCACGCGTGCGCGCACGCTTGTTGAATCCATCCCCGTGTGTCTGCCTGATGCTTTCTGCCTTACAGTTGGGAGTCAGCAGCAGTCCCGCAGACATGCTTGAGCATAGCGCACACACTCCCCTAAGCTTCTGTGTATCGCACTCCTCCATTCTTCTGTGCTTTCGTCTGCCCCCTGCAGTTGGGAGTCAGCAGCAGTCCTGCAGAACATGCCCTTCCCTTGTACGCACGCACTGCATACCTGTTTTGTGCATCTCCCGGTCTTGTTCTGATTCTGCCTCTTCTTGTCCCGTAGTTGGGAGTCAGCAGCAGCCCCCCCCCCCCCCCCCCCCCCCTGCAGACATGCACCCCCATACATGTGGTTGCGTCTCCATGCCTTTGGCTGCTGCTGCCTTCTGTCCCCTGCAGTTGGCCAGCAGTCCTGCAGACATGTCCATGTTGGAGCGTCAGCGCACGCGTGCGCGCAGTGGTGGGGTGACTGGCCCCTGGGCTGCTCAAGAGGGCTCAGCTGTCAAGGAAGGTCACTGGAGGGGCAGGTGGTGGGGGGTTGGGGTGTGGTGGGGGTTAGCACAGGGGTACTTGTGTAGCTACCATACTATGAACATGCTAGTCACATGCAAGCAGTCTATCAGCGTACCAATATAGTGGTGTGTGTGTGTGTGGGGGGGGGGGGGGGTGCACTGCTACGCAAAGCAGTGGCGGCTACACAAAGCAATGGCGTTGTTGCAGTTTGGCAGTGCCCCATATATTGATGTCCCAGCATGTAATTTTTTCCAGGGTCCCCTCCCCCCAGAAGCTGGAACTACGCGAAGGACGGGAGGTTGCCTGCAGGGGGAAGCTAGCTGATACAACATTACTGGATTCATTGTTGCAGCAACAGCAATGTTGCACCCTCCCTTACCCCCTTCCTCTGCTGACCTCACCGTGGTGTCCCCCCCCCCCCCCCCGCACCAGGTGGTGAGGTGTCCAGCCCCCCTCAGTCCTCCATTGATGCCGCCTCAGGCTTCAACAGCCCAACAGCAGCAGCAGCAGCAGCAATGGCACCCCAGGACACAGCAGCAGCAGCAGCAGCCGCTCTTGGTAGCGGCACTTTCAGCAGCAGTTTTGGTGCCGCCACCTCTGTTGCTACTGACGGTGCTGCTGCTGGTGCTGCTGGTTTGGGTAGAGGTGGGGGTGGTGCCCCCCCTGGTTGGTCGTCTGGTGTGTACAGCAGTGGGGAGCTGAAGGTGGATGTGGAGCAAGTCGGCTCAGGAGGCATGCTGGGTGAGTGTGGCAGACTGAGTGGGAGAAGGGGGGGGGGGGGCAGGGTCTGGGGTTCATACAGGGGAAGGGGGTGGGGTGGGGGGCTGAAACAGCTTCTTGTAGTTGTGGATGCGAGGAGTGGGGTGCAGCGGTCACGTGCCTACGGTTCTATTGGGGGGGGGGGGGGCGGAGTGTTTGTACAAAGTTGTTGCTTAGTCATCGCGGGTGTGGTTTGCAATCCTGGGCTCTCGAATCAAACCCAAGTGCTGTCAACGGAGCTGTTGCTGCTGCTGCTGCTGCTGCTGCTGCTGCTTCTGCTCCTGCTGCTGCTGCTGCAGACCCCCACAAGACGCGTCTGCGTGCCTTCCTAGAGACCAGCTACGAGGGTGTGCTGCGTATGGTAGAGGACCCCTGGCTGTTTGTGTGGCACCTGCACCTGCTGCTGACCATGATGCACTTCATAACATGGATCAGCAGCTACGGGGCGTTGTGGGGGGACAGGGACCCAGCAGCATCACGGTGAGTGGAACAGTTGCGTGAGTGGAAGCAGCAGCAGCAGCAGCAGCAGCGGCAGCAGCAGTTTGTATGGTTGCCACCACACCTGCACCTGCTGCTGACCATGATGCACTTCATAACGTGGATCAGCAGCTACGGGGAGTTGTGGGAGGACAGGGGCCAAGCAGCATCACGGTGAGCGGGACAGCAGCAGCAGCAGAAGCAGCAGCAACAATGTCCTGTGCCATAGTCCAGCAGCAGCTTCAGCAGCTGCAGTTTGTGTGGCACTCGCACCTGCTGTTGTATACGCACTGCGTGCCGTGCGCCAGCAGCTGTGGCTCCCGAGAGGGGGGGGATGAGAGGCAAGCATCATGTGTGATAGTTTGGTGGTGCATTTGACAGCAGCAGCAGCAGCAGCAGCAGCACAGCAGCAGCAACAGGTCGAATTGCTGAAGGGCTGCCACCATCACTGCCTGTGTCTCACTCCCCCCCCCCCTCTCTTCTGGGCACTTCTGGGTGTTGCTGCGTGCTGCACTCTGCTGTCACCTGACTACTGCTGCTGCTGCTGCTGCTGCTGCAGGTTCGTCAGTTTGACGACGTGATAGTGAGCATGATGGGTCTCAGTGGCTGGCTGGCTGTCATTTACTTCTTCAGGTGGGACAAGGACCACATGGGGGGGGGGGGGGGGCAAAGGAAGGGGGGGTGGGGGGGTGGGGAGTCACTGAGCTCATCCAGACGACAACAGATGTCGCTCTCTCTACAAGGCGATTTGTGGCTGCTGCACTTTGGTTCTGCCGGCTTTCGTGTGCCATGTCCCACCTCCTGTTGTCAACAGCAGCTTCCACTTTCAGTGGTACGGCCATTCAATAGTCATCCTGAAGGACGCCTTCTGGCATTCTTCACAATGACTACTGATGGGCCATATCACTGAAACTGGGAAGCTGCTGTTGACAAGCGGAAGTGGGTCAGGGCACAAGAAGGCAGACAGGCGAGGAGCGCAGCAGCTAACAGCGAAGCAGTTTATCCCAAAGTAGTTATGTATCACACAGTTTGTAGTGCATCACACGTGCAAGGGACGAGAACTGCAACTGCGCTTGTGCTGGTTTTGCCGCCCTTTGCACATTGCACCCCTTGACAGCTGCTCATGTTCCCCCTCCCTTCCCCGTGTGCTGTCCTCATGCCCCCCCCCCCCCCCACACACACACACACAGGTTCTGACAATCCTTGTAGAGCTGTGAGTGCTATGCCTCATAGAACTGCATGCATGTGAATGTTACGTTGCATACATGCTAGCTATCCTCTCTGCCCAACACACAACACACAGGTCGATGCATTGGCTGGATGCACTCCCTGTGTACACATCACCACCACCACCTCCCCCCCCCCCCCCACACACACACACCTCCGAGCGCTGCTAATCAACATCCGCAGACTACCGCCTTCAAGCGGCGGTGTATTGAATACATCACATATGGCACCATCCACACTTTGCAGCATTTGACTGTTGCCTGCTGTCTCTACCCTTCCTCCCCGCGGGGCAAACCTCTGGCACTGGCTCATTTGTTTGCTGCCCCCTGTTTCCGCCTCCTCCCCCCCCCCCCACCCCGCCGCCCGCCAACCCCCAGGGGTTTCCAGTCCACTGGTCGTCTGGCGTACATCTTGAGCGCTGCATTGCTGACGTGATGAAGTTTGTGAGCCTGTTCATACTGTGGGACCTGGGCTTCACACTCGCATTCTACACAATGCAGGTGGGGTGCAAGGGGGGGGGGAAGAGATGGAGAGGGGGGGGGTGAAGGGGGGTTGAAGGGAGGGAGGAGGGGGAAGCCCCTGGGCTTCACACTCGCATTCTAGACCATGCAGATGTGCTTGGTTGGAGGGGGGGGGGTAGGGGGGGTCTTGAAGGAGTGTGGGGGGGGGGGGGACTGGTGACAGCGGGGGGGGAGGGGGGGGGGGGGCAGGGGAGGGGAGGGGATGTGTTGATCGCGGGGGGAGGGCCAGGGCAACTGGACCCAGGTATATGCACACGGGGTGATGCTTGTCTTGTTGCTGGGGGGGGTGGTTGTCAAAAAAGACATGTCATTGACCTGCCTGCTTATGCAAGCCGCAGGACATGTGTTGTATGTGGCATGCTTGTTACCACGCCGACGTTCTTGTTGGCACGCAGCAGCCATGACCGCAGCAGGCATTGCCGACGCTGTTGCTGCTGCTGCTGCTATGTTTCTCTTTCTGCTGCTGTTGCGCTGCTGCTGCTGCTGCTGCTGCTGCAGCATGGTGTGCTCAAAGTTGCGCCTGGTGGCATTGACAGGGATGCACCCTCACTGACTGAAGTGTGAGTGGCCGGGGGGGGGGGGGGGGGGGGGGGGGGGGGGGGGCTGTGCGCGTGGTTTGAGAGTACCGTCCAGAGGTCAAATTTTCCACGTCTTAATTGCAGCAACCTCTCCATAAACATACTTTGAGAAGGCTGTGGGAGTCTTTGCCAGACAACTGCATCCACCTTCAAGTCAAATGTGCTCAGCCATAGAGGTTCTTAGGCCCTCCTAACAGATGTCTGTAGGCCAGCGTTGACCATGCTGAAAGAGGAGCGCGCTTGATGCAATGCACACAGTACACACGTGGCGTGGTGTCTCACAGTTGGCGCTGCGATGCATCACGCAATCTCGTCCTGAAAACTGCTGCTGCTGCTGCTGCTGCTGCTGCTGCTGCTGCTGCTGCTGCTGCTGTTGCTGTCCCTGCTGCTGCTGCTGCAGTCAAGCACACCCCACTGGCGAGTCCATCGGTTACACCATGATGACACTGATCAACTTGGGGCTGGGGTTGAGTCACTATGAGTATGCCATGACGTGCAGCACTACCTACCCACTCACTACAGTGTTCTGCACCATATACTACCTGCTGTACATCGCGACAGTGGTGCTGCTGCTCATGAAACTGCTCACAGGTATGGTTTGCAAAGAAGTGTGCAAGGGGGGGGATCAGGGCAGGGGTAGCGGTGCTTCTCTACTCAATGTGCCACGGTGGTGCGGGGGTGGGGTGGGGGGGGGGGGGGGGGGAGACGCTTCGCTTGCTGCCGCAGCGACGAAAGGTGGTTCGTTGTTGGTTATCATCATGTCCCTGCTGTCCTTGCAACAGTGACGCGCTGCTGATGAAACTGCATGCCCCCCCCCTCGCCTGTCCCACCCAGCCATGATTATCACCACCGTTCGTGCCAACCAGTCAGCTGCCACTGCCCACTGGATGCACCGCTGGGCCAATCTTTGCGCAAGGCTGGGAAGCTGTGTATTCCACCCTCTCTTGCTTCGTCTGGGTCCAGGAAATGTTCACGCTGACCTGTCCACCACACTCACCTGCCCCCCCCCCCCTCTGCCCCCCCCCCCCCCCCCTCCTCTCCTTTGTCCCACCCAGCCATGATTATCACCACCGTTCGTGCCAACCAGTCTGCTGCCACCGGCCCACTGGAAGCACCGCTGGGCCATATACGTGCTCAAGGCTGAGCGGAGGCTGCCAGCAAAGTGGGTGCAGCGGCTGAGGCTGGGACAGGCCGCACAGGACAAGACGGGGCGATCGTGTACAGGTGGGGGGGTTGTAAGGAGTATGTATGGCCCGGGGGTGGGGAGAGGGGGGGGTCTGTGTGGGTGTGTGTGTGGGGGGGGTGATTTGATCATGACCGCGGTCGTTGTGCATGTGAAGGGGGGGGGTGCCAGCAAAGTAGGTGCAGCGGCTCAGGCTGGGACAGGCCGCACAGGACAAGACGGGGCGATCCGTGTACAGGTGAGGGGGGTTGTAAGGAGTATGTATGGCCGGGGGTGGGGAGAGGGGGGGGTCTGTGTGGGTGGGGGGGGGTGATTTGATCATGACCGCGGTCGTTGTGCATGTGAAGGGGGGGGGTGCCAGCAAAGTGGGTGCAGCGGCTCAGGCTGGGACAGGCCGCACAGGACAAGACGGGGCGATCCGTGTACAGGTGAGGGGGGCTTGAGGAAGGGCCCTCGTGCGCGCCTGTGTGTGGGTGGGTGGGTGGGTGGGTGGGTGGTGGGTGGGTGGGTGGGTGGGGGGGGGGGGGGCATGATTCGAGCTTGGTTCCGATCCGTGTACATGTGAGGGGGGGGGATACTATGGGAGGGGCACGAGGAGGGGGGGCGGGCACCAGATTGGGCGTAGCAGCTGAGGCTGGGACAGGCCGCTCAGGACAAGACTGGGCGATCCGTGTATAGGTGAGGGGGGGGGCAGGGAGGGGGGCGTGTGTGTGTGCATTTTGTGTGCGTGTGGTGGTGGTGGTGGTGGTGATTCGAGCTTGGTTCCGATCCGTGTACATGTGAGGGGGGGGGGATACTATGGGAGGGGCACGAGGAGGGGGGGCGGGCACCAGATTGGGAGTAGCAGCTGAGGCTGGGACAGGCCGCTCAGGACAAGACTGGGCGATCCGTGTATAGGTGAGGGGGGGGGCAGGGAGGGGGGCGTGTGTGTGTGTGCATTTTGTGTGCGTGTGGTGGTGGTGGTGGTGGGTGGTGGTGGTGGTGGTGGTGGTGGTGGTGGTGGTGGTGGTGGTGGTGGTGGTGGTGGGGTGACTTGGTAATGACCGCAATCAGTGTACAGTGCAATGTGTGGGGTATCATGGGATGGGTAAGGTGGAGGATCATTGGTAGGGTGCGCGGGGGGGGGGGGGGTATCCGTGTACAGCGTGTTAGTTGCAACATGATGCACAGACAGTGGCACACTGAGGGCTCGCAGCTTTGCTTACTGATCAACAGCAGTTGCCAGCAGAAATCCTCCCTTGCTTGCCCGGCTACAGCTTGAAGGTTTATGCTAGCTACACATGTACGCTCAATATTTACACGCACACCCCCCATTGTGCCCCCCCCCCCCCCCCCCGCAGTCACATATTCGAAGCTGTTGACGAGGACCCTGCAGACCAGCTGGGTGGCAGCAGCAGCAGCAGCAGGACAGCGCTGGATGGTCAGATCAAGGCACTGGAGGCAACACTGGACGAACTCAGGCGGAGAAAGGGGAACTGACAAGACAGCAGCAGCAGCAGCAGCAGCAGCGGCAGCATCAGCAGCAGTACTGTTGGGAGGTGGAAGGCGCAGGCCATCGTGCTGGGGTCTGAGGGGACTCCAGCTGTGTAACTGCGGGGCATGGATAGGGGGTGAATGACTGGGTGGAGGTGCACATTGAAGTGTACCGGGTTGTGGACAGGCAGAGTGACAGTACGTGCTGAAGATTGCACACCTGGTGCCGCTGACAGGAGGTACAGATTATCTGCCAAAGCAGCACTGGCAGGGGCCACTGGCCTGTCACTATTTGTCAGGTCCAGTCAGAGCACAGCGTCGAGGGGTGCCCCAGACAGCCTCAATAACCGAGGTCACGACTGTACGACCCTCCTCAAGGTCTTCCCCCCCCCCCCCCACACACACACACACACCCACACCCCCACCCCCCACCCAGCCACCACCAGCAGCACAGGAGGCTCACATGAATGCGCTGAGAGGTGTTCAAAGGCTTCTTGATGCAACAGGAATGCACTGAAGGGGAACAGGTCAGGGTTCTTTTGACGGCACAGCTGGAGTAGGTGACACACCTCAAAGGGCGGGGTGGTAACGGCAGCAGCATCGCTAAGATGTCTTCTGGGTGACAGTAGCCGAGGCAGATAGTATGGAGGGTACATACTTTTTGGGCGTGTTTGGGACCTAGCTGCGGTGAATGCAAATGATGGATGGGTAGATTTGGATGGATGGATGGAAGGATGGACCATCCAGCAGATTGACGGAGGGCAGCCTAGGGACAGCAAGTCCAACATCATGCATCTTAACGTCTCACTCACAGCAAAAGTCATTGCAATGCTGCGCAGGACTCGTGAGTCAAACATCAGGGTCTTGCTGCTGCGGTATACCGACTGCTTTCCGTGGCTTTCTTCACTGACCGCCACTGACGATGCAGTTAGTCCGTGTGCTAGAGCCTCGTTGCGTGGCAGCATGCAATCCTTCGTGCGTTGTCCACACACCCTGCGGTCTTCCCCTGCATTTCCTGCGCATATCATGATGGGCCTGAGGCTGGAGGCGTGCTCCTGCACCGCCAACAGCTATGTTGTGCCCTTGCGTGACCTGATACAGCCGTAGCTCTGCTATGGGCCCCTCCAGCGAGGAGATCTTCTGCTGTTTCGGCGGCGGTCTGGACCACCCAAGCCCCCGTTTGCTGCCATAAGATGTCCATCATGTCTACCTGAAGCGTCTCCGTCGGTATGCGGACCCCAAGACGTCTTGTGAGGTGAGCTTTCCCTACTGATCCAGCAGCAGCAGTGGCAGCAGTGCTGCTAGGGGTTGTAACTTGTGCTGATCGTTCTGCGTCGCGGCGTGTGCTGCGTTAAATCCCAAGCTATGAGGAGACACAGGTTCCCTCTACTGACCCACGGGTCTGAGGAAACAAGCCGGCACGGAATCGAACACATGTAGCCACCACTGAGCTTGGTTTTGGCAGCTGCTGCTGATTTGGTCTGTCCTTTTGACAGACTCTGCTCTTTAGTGTGTTTGTTAACTATGTTTGTGTGGACATGTGAAGCATCTGCGCTGGACGAGGTTTTGTGTATTTGCATGGCAGCATTGTTGTCGGATCAGCAGTGGCTGCCGCTGCTGCTGCTGTTGTCCTGTGTCGGCATGACAAACACACACCACATACATACAACCAAGCTGCCCCGCTCTGAGCCGCGCGCTGCTGTGTCACATGTAGTGTGTGGTATGAAAACGGGGCAACAGCAGCAGCAGTGTGGCATCTCAATGCAGCCTGCAGCACTTACTGCTGCTGGCTGCTGTGCCGTGCTGCTTACACATCATGTCATCTTTACCATCTATGTGCGAGCTGCATTGCTGTCTGTGTGGCAGTGTACGTTTTCGATGTTTGCTTGCACCACTTGTTTGAATGCTACTTGCGCATCAGGCACAGTCGCTTCAACTGCTGTTGTGTTTGCTGCTCCACTGCTGTCCCCCCCCCCTCCCCATGCTTCCCCAGGTGTAACCATCAACATGGCAGTGCCCCTACCAACACAAGAGAGACTACCACCACAAGACTACCAACTTCATCGGCGTCCAGTCAGGACTACCACCGACATCGTAGGAGAGGAGTATCCTACCACCACCACCCGCACCACTTGAACCCGTGGCCCTCCTGCCGAGAGTGGTGCACGTCATGTGGCCAAGCAGTTTCCTTACCCAACAAACAACCTGCAGACGGCACCGACACTGAGAGCTGTCTTCACGTTGCCCCTTCTGCATCAGGTGAGCTCGACAAGAAGCTCGTGTGTGTGTGTGTGGGGGGGGGGGGGTGTACCTGGCAGGGGGGGGGGGGCAAATGTCTTTGGTTACAGGTGATGAAGGAATGTCTTTCTACACAGCTGTGTGCGTGCTGCCTTGTGTCACTGTGCAAGGGGAGGCTGTGGGGGCTTTGACGTTCTCAATGTTGGGTTGGTACTTCTGCACCAGTAGTTTTCTGCCTTTGGCAACCCCTTCCTGGGGTGGTTAATACGGTCTCGACTTGTCACACCAACCAGGCATACCACTGCATTGCTTGTATCACTAGTACCGCTCCTTATCGAGGCGTTGCTTGCTGTGACCCTTCTACGTCACGGCAGGTGTCATGGGGGGCGAACAACAGGCCGAGGCCTAGCCAGATTATAAACCAGCACGGCTGATCCACATGGGCTGCTGCTGACCTGTCTCGCTGGTACATATCATTACACATTGTGTCACTTCTATCTACGTTTTCTGCATGTGCGTGTGCTTATTCACTGGTCATTACCAACTATCTTGAATGCTGCTGCAACAGCCAACATCAACATTTTTTATGGGAGTTTGGGATGCGTCTCAAGGGCGCAATCTGCCATCAGTACATGCAGTTTCAGCGTCAGGGGTTATGCATATCTGTGACATGTGGTACATGTCTGTCTGGTCTGGCTGTAGATATTGAGCTCACACTTGGCAGGGTGGTGGAAGGGGCTTGCTGCCAGAATGCGCTGTCCCCTAATCCACCAAACCGCACAGCATGAGCTTGAAACCCTTCAGGCTAGGATGGAGGCACCCTGTATGCTGCATGGTGGCATGTGCAACCTGCGATCACAACAGCCTTCAGTACAAGGCAGTTTTGGTGCCGTTAGGAGGGTGCCATTTTTGTGACATGTTGGTAGCCGTCTGTCTGGCCTGGCTGTCGATTGAGGTCACACTCGGCAGAGTGGTGGTAGGAAGCCTGGCTTGAATGCGTTGTCTCCCTGCCACCAAACTGTACAGTATGAGCTCGAAAGCCTCTAGCCAGGGATGAAGGTATTTCGTCACGCATTTGGCGCCCAACAGGGGTAACAGTGGGTAACGCACACGCGGGTGCATGCAGCATGCAAGTTTCAGTCACGGTGTGCTCAATAAGTTGCTGTTGCCGCTGTCGTTGCTGCTGCTTTCTGTGTCTGTTGTGTGGTCACCAGGTGGGCACCACTGGGCTCATTGGGCATGTCAACCCACCTCTGCTGACACACACATCACCTGGAGCCTTTGCGTCGCCAACCTTCAACAACCCTTTCCAGGTAAGGCAACTCGACAAAAGCTTACTGCTGCACAAGTGTGCTTGGGAGGGCTGCGGTCAACAGGCATGAAGAGTCTGCGTAGCTACGCACTAGTGTACAGCTGGTCTTGTAGACAACTGCTGTTATGTTATACTGCCTGCTTCGCACACACCAAACCCCGGACAGCTATGCCCCCCCATGCTGTGACTGTCCCAGTGTGAGTGCCAGAGAGACCCGGGCTTCGTGTTGCAGGCTGAGCGACACACACGCACAGCCTGTGTCAATATACGGCCCAAACACTACTGTTAGTCGCTTCTGTTTACTCAACTGTCTGTTCCCGGGCCCCGCACAGGTGGGACACATATGCCAAGACTAGGATCATTCGGAACACAAACTCAAGCCTGTGTTTGCTGGTGTTGTCTGTCATTACAGGTGCCTCAGCCGCCGCCTGCGACCACGTACTGGAGCTACATCCGCTGAGCCTGGTCTGGTGCTACCTGGCTTGCTCCCACCGCCGACCTATCTGACACAAGGTAGGCCGAAGGTTGCAGGCCGTGAGTGGTGTCCACCCTTTGACCACCAAGTAGGCACATGTGCTGCATCAACTAGGTGTTTAGACCAGCCCCTCTGCCACGGGCATGGTAAGGCTGCGGCATATTCACAAGCCCAGCCACAAGCCCCTGTGATACTGCGCGCGATTGCCTAATATTTAGTAAGATCAGGTTGTTCTCCCTCGACATTTTTATGCTGGGGGGGGGGGGGGTACCAATCATCTCATCCATCAGACCAGCCCCTCTGCCACGGGCATGGTAGGGCTGCGGCCCCTGGACCTTGTCTGCTGGAGGTGCGCTGACAGCAGGAGATCCACGCCACCCTAGGAAGCTGGCGGCCTGATCACTCCACAGGCCAACCAGTGCCACAATTCAGGGGCAACATACCTTCTGGCACTTTGCACATACATGAGGTCACTTTACTACGGCTTTTGGGTTTTCCCTGTGATCATTTCTGCAAATGCATCACATACATGCACCACAGGCCAGCCTCTGCCATTGTGCCGTGTGTGTGTGTGTGTCGAGGGTGTCCAGGGTGTCCAGGGTCAATGCTCATCGCAACCCGCTGTACTATGGTGACGTCGTGACAGAGACAGGTGTCCTGTCACAACCCTCACCATTGTCTGGCGGGTTGGCCACCTGTGTGTGTGTGGGGGGGGGGGCAATCATCTTGGCATTAGTCAGGCAGCGGATGGCCAGTTGTTTTGCATCGGCTGCAATGTTGTCCACACACATGTTGGGGTCAGTGACTGCATTCATAGAGTGTGTGCTTTGAGAAGTTAGTAGATCGATAATGAGCAGCTGTCATGTATCAGGAGGGGATTCTTTACATGGGGCTCAGGCAGGCTGATATCGTGGGAAACCTGCTCTTCTTTGATTTACAGCATGTTGACAGCCCCTTCTACACGCTGGCAGTGGTGTGTACCATCCTAGGCACTGTTGTGGTCTAGCCAGTAGGCTCCATTGCTGGTGGGGATGTGACAACTTACCATGTGCAGGAGGTCACCTGGCATCCCACATGTGTGAGTTGCCAGCTCTCACCAGTATGTTGGCTGATGACTGGTACCAACGTCTCACAACAAGTTCATAGCACCCATCCCACCCGTACGCTCTTTATATCTCTGTGCATTGTTGGTGTGGAATGACTCATGAAAAAATTCAAGGGTGACACGCCTGTACTTCTGCCATGCTTCTGCTGTTGGTGTTTGGCTCCAGGTGGCATGCCGGTGGACGTTCTTCAACAGTCATCAGGGCTGCCTCAGGGTGGTTGGGTGCTGCAGCTTCTCGCCTCAAGGCGTTTCAAAGCACAAGACAAGGGCAAGCTATCTCTGAAGTCGGTCCTCGTGCAGGTACGCAGAGTGGATTTTCCGGCGTAGTTCTTTGGGGGGGGGGGGGCTGTTGTGGTGAGGTGGGTCCCCCCTTGCATGTGTTGTCCCGTGCAGTGGCAGGTAGGTAATGTGTGCGCATATGTGCATGTATGGGGGAAATGTGTCGCCCGTTGTGTTGTCTTGTGTGGCTCCGTGACGATACCTCCAGTATGTTAGGAAGTGCCGGCTGATCCGAGTGATGCATTACTGGTCATCTGAGAGCTGAGCTGGTGACGTGCTGTGATGTGCTGTGCTGTGGTTTGAAGCTGTACTGTGGCTGGCAAGCTGCTGTATGGTTTGTGGCTTGTGCTGGGGCTGGTCATGGCGGCGATGGTGTCGTGCTGGTGCTGCTGTTGCTGCTGCAGCAGCGCTTTCGGCTGTGATGAGACTGTTATATCTGTCAATCCAGAGAAAGGTTCACACCTTGCTGATCAGTTTACCTCTAAGAAGTCCTGAGCCCTTCTGTTGATGTAACACACCAGCCACCAATGCGCTTGCGCTGCTGTCTTTTGTTTTGTGTTGTCCCAGCAGCCAATGCACTAGTTGTCCTGTGCTGTGTTGTGTGAAACATGTGGGGTTGCTATGGTTGTGCGGGTGTTCCTGGTTGCTGCTGCTAATGGCCAGTGATTGTTTTGTTTTATGGAATTACCGGCTGATCTCTTGATGAGAACTGGCTGAATGAGGCCTGGCAGCAGCAGCAGCAGCAACAGCAGCAGCCTGTTTGCTTATGTCGTTTGTGCAATGCGTGTCTTGTGTGTCTTGGTGTGTGTGTTTGGGGGGGGGGTCCTTGAGCATTGCAGCCAGCACAGTTGCTTTCCATCAGCAGCATTCATTTCAGCAGTTTCATGCAGTAAGCTAGCTTTGCATTGCTTTCCATTGATGTTTCCCAACTGCCCCATCTTCTCCCAGCGCGTTCACGGGAGGGGCACGGCATCGCTCCCCCGTGTGTAGTGTCGGGATCCCCAAAGGGCAAACAGTGACATGCGGCCGCATTGAGTCGTCAGTGCGAAACACCCATGTGCATGGACGAATTACGGCTGCGACATACACCATCCTTGTGTATTCATTCTTTACACTTCACATGCATTGCTCGGCAGGCTAGTGCCTTGCACATGTTGTGGGTGGCCTTTGTGGTGACTTTATTGTGCTGTCCTGCACCTGCCATAGGTCGCATCTGCGGATACATGGTGACGGTGAAGAAGGCTGAAGGCTTCAGCAGTCGCTGTTTGTGGGCATGTCCATGCGTTGAAGGCTATCCATGGCGTCAAAGGCTCATGTGTTGCCCACAAGGTGAGCAAGCGGCAGTTGCCAGGGGAGCGGGATGGAGTTCACTGTGTCTTAGTTGTGTTGTGTGTCCTGACGTGTCATGTGTTTTGGGTGTGTGTATTTGTCAGGGTTGTTGCTTTGCTCTATGATGCCTAAAAGTAGTGGAACGACAGGCCTCTCATGCAGGGGCCTGGTTGAAGATCAAATATTTAACTCTCTTGCTGAGAGCAGGCATCCTGACTGTCTTGTGTGTGTCATTTGACGAGTGTTGCTTGCTGTGTGTTGTGTGTCTGCATGCTTGTGTGTTGATTTGTGTGTGTGCTGTGTGTGTGCTTTGGGTTTTCTGGCCGCTGACGATAACAAAGATACAGACCAAAACCATTACTGAACCTCTGTGATGGTAACATCTAAGGGACTGAGGCCTGGACTGTGTTTGGGCAGGCGCTGCCAGTGAACAGTTGCGCGTGTGTATATGCCGTCAGCTATGTAATGCTTACCTGTGCTGTTTCAGACCCCTTATCCAGAAGTACTGATGTACTGCATCGTGCTGACTGTTTTGTTTTTGCTGCTGCTGGGTTCATGGCTGCAGATGTCAAAACTGACAGACAAGAACGTGGGCAAAGGCTGTGCAACCCACCAGCCAGCTTGGAAGGATGGGAAGCCCATATCCTTGGCACTGCAGTTGGCCGGAAGAGCTGTGTTGCGTTGAAGATAGGCTTATCGGCTGTGTGGTTGAACCGAGTTGTGTGGCGGCGGTCTGCTATGACTGTAACGTGGCAAGGGCGTGGTGGTGATGTTTCTGTAAGGCCTCTTTGACGGTTAAACAGTTTTTTGCTGTTACACCGGCTGTGTGCTTGTGGCGCTTGTTTCCAATCACACCTCATCGTTGACGGTGCCTGCACAGCACTTTCAACAGTTACGGTTGATATTGACAAAGACCTCCAAAACAGACAGCACTCTTTGCACACGTCAACCAGCAGAGTACGACACAAATCACAGCCACCCACCACCAATTCCCAGCTGTAACTCAGTCAGCCAGCGCTAAACAGAAATTGGCAATGCAGTCACTGACTGATTGCGTCAGTCAAACAGCATGCAGTCAGACACTATTGAGCATGCCAAACGCCTGCACCCGGCGGCAGCAAGCCCCATGAATGAGTGTCACATATCAACATGACATCACACTTGTATGTACACAACCTTGCGGGCGCCTCAAAAAGCAGGCCAAGCTGTTGGGGCCAGCTGTCAATGATCTTTGTTGCATAGTAAGCAGCATGTCACAGCTGCAAGTTGGCACCTGCTAAAAGAACAGTCCTTGCTCAAACACACTACATGTCAGTGACTACACAGCACGCTCAGCCACCTTCAAAACCTGCAATCCAACAACCTGCAATCCAACAGGAAACCCAAGTCATTGTATAAACAGTAGGCGCCCTCAACATAGGTGGCACCAGCATGAATACTGCCACAAAATCTATTACGACTCAGTCTCAGCAGTAGTACTGCTTCACTGGATCAGGGCCTTGCCGGACGCCCTTCCAGCAGCCTAACAAGGGTCATAGTGCATAACTTATGACACTCCTCAAACACTCGCGCAAGACTACTACAACCACAACCATGACCAATGTACTGCTAGCAGCAGCCTACACACATTGCTGCATGCACTCGTTGCTATACATCAAGCCTAGGCCGCATACTGAGCTGTCCACCAGCTGCAGTGAAACCCTAATCCAGCACCGCCTCATCAATCAGGCCCTGGCAAGCCATGGCTAGCACATCCCAAACTATCATAGCAATCATTCCAGCCATTGCCAAACTCCAGAAGCTGCACCGTCTGAGGCATCTAGACAAACATCCTCTTGATGCCTCAGCACTTGGTCTTGATGTGAAGTGGGTAGTCCCCACTTCACCACACACAAGCGTCCAGTCACTGATGATCAAACACTTGCCGGCAACTGCCACTACCCTGCTGCCTGGCCGCCGTCATACACCCAACCACTGCCTTACACAATCGAGGCCCAATGCACACAGCTGCAGCAGCAGACTGACTCAGACCCTGCTCCTGAAGTCCCTTCAACTGCAGCCATCCCTCCCTGAATCAGTCACCCCAAACACTGCACCCGGTGCCTGCTGAGCAGGCTGTAGCACAAGATCCAGTCAAGCCCTACTCCTGTAGTCGCTTGCTTCACCAGTAACTTACTGGTGGTTACACAGTGTGGCTCATCCTCCCTCACTCAGTCACCCCTCAGCCCTTGATGCCGTATGCTGCCACCACCCTCAGGTCACCCCAAGGTCCCACTTTGCCCTCCACCGCCCAACTGTCTGGGATGTATGCACTCAATTGCTCCGCACCCACCAGGCAGCAGGAACATAGTAAATACTCACTGCTCCTGCCCTCCCTTGGTCAAGCACCCCGGGGCCCTCAGCTCTTGATGCCGTATGCTGCCACCACCCTCAGGTCCCCCCATGTGACAATCCTACCCTCCACCGGCCAGCTGTCAGGGGTGGCAACATACACCCTCAGTGCCCTCCATCGCTGTGCAAACACCTCCCTCATGCTGCCCCCCACCTCCACACGGGGCAGGCCGCTGCCGTCAGCCGCACTGGCGGGCATGAAGTCACTCGCCACCTCCCCCTGCGCCTTGGCCAAGCGTGTGGCGTTGCCTGCATTCAGCAAGTAGGGTAGGTAAGTAACCACGATCTTGAACCACTATCGTAGGTAGGTAGATCACTACTCGATAGTCACTATGTACTTCCGGGTAAGCTAGTAGGTAAGCAAGTAACCACAATGGTGAACCACAAGGCTCAGAGGGGTGCAGAGTGTGCATACCTGCGTTCACCCAGTGGCTCTTGACGCCCTTGATGGCCAGGTCTCCCTTGGTGAAGATGAAGCCGCCGGGCTGCTGTCGGGCCTCATCAGGGGCTGTGTGGAGGCACAGGGCCAGCAGGGCAACTCGCTGGGTGCTGGACACGGGCAGGGCAAGCTGGGAGGCAGCGTGGGCGGCACCAGCAGCAGCAGCAGCAGCAGCAGCAGCAGCAGCAGCAGCAGCAGCAGCAGCAGCAGCAGCGGCAGCCCCGTCTGCTGGGGTGCTGCCTGTTCTGCTGCTACCTCAGCCGCCAGCTTCACTGGCACTGAAACACTGCTAGCAGCGGGGGTGCTGGGTGCTGCTGCTGCTGCTGCTGCTGCTGCTGCTGCTGCTGCTGCTGCTGCTGCTGCTGCTGCTGCTGCTGCTGCTGCTGCTGCTGCTGCTGCTGCTGCTGCTGCTGCTGCTGCTGCTGCTGCTGCTGCAGGCTCTGACAGCTGGGACACTGCCGTCACCCCCCACCCTGCTGGCAGTGGCTGTGCTGAGTTACTGCCCACCCTCTCCTCTGAGCCCAAGCCGACTGTCTGTGAGCCCACTGACTCCCTCACACCCCACCCCACTGGCAGCACAGCCACTGACCCCCTCACACCCCACCCTGCAGGCAGCTTGTGAGCAGCATACCCCTCACCCCCCTCAGCCTTGGGGGTGGTGGCATCAGCAGCAATGAAGCCCATGATGGGGTAGGAGTTGACAGGGGAGGCCTTGGGGTAGCCGGAGGAATAGGGGAGGGCTTGCTCACAGGGCTGGCAGCAGTGGGGGCTTGGGGGCGGGTAGCACTCTTCTGCTTGGGGGCGGGCGTCATGCGGCGGTTCTTGAAAGCGGCCACCAGCTGCAGCAGTGGAGGGGAGGAGTGACAGAAGCAGTAAGAGCAGTGCAGCAACAGTGCTGAGTATTATGTAAACCCCACGGGCTTCTTTTGTAGGTTGATGTCATGGCAATGCTGTGGTTATGAGCGGGCCGTACAGGTGCTGTCCAATACTACTGTTGAACGAGTTGTGGGGCTGTTGAGTTGCTGCTCCCTGCTGTTGGATTGAGTGTTTCCAAGGGTTGCCGTATCTGTCGGTGGGGGCGGTGCGGCTGCAAGAAGCAGCGGCGGAAAGCATGCCCTGCACCTACCGTGTGTGCGGCAAATAAAATGATGGCCTTGGTTGTGCGGGGCACCAGCCAAGAAGCCACAGATGTGCCCAGCATTGCCAGTCCAGCCCAACCGACAGGGCCTGCAGGGGAGGGAAGGAGTAGGCAGTAGAACAGACACGTCACACATGTCTCAAACTTACAAATGCAACATGAATTGCAGTGACAGAGCGCAGCACCAGCACCCGGTGCGGCAGCAGCAGCAGCAATGGCAGCACCAAGTACAAAGCACTACAGCACTACATGCAAAAGCAACGTGAACGAGAAAACAAAGTAGCTAGCAAAAAACTCTAGTGAAAACTCTAGTGCAAGAGTGTTCCAGAAGGCAGCCGAGTGAGGCTCACAGCTTCAACTGTTGCAACCACTCACCAGCATCTACCAGAGCAGTAGCCAGACCCCACGCAGCCAGCATGGGGAAGAACTCCGTGTGCTTCACGAGATTTGCGGCGAAGGTCTCGTAGCTGCTGCGCTTGACGTCTTGGTGCAGGGTGGTCTGGCTGGTCTTTTCGAAGGCGTTTCCCGGGCGATTGATGGTGGTTGGTGCTGCCGGTGGACTTGCCATGGGGGCAACGTAGACGCTCTTTGATGGTGTTGATGACCTGTTGAACATACCGGTCTTGTCTTCATGCCTTCCGTTGTGTCTACGGACGTCTACGCGCTGCTGCTGCAGTACTGCCTGGCCCAGGCGGGCTTTCTGGTTGCTGTTCTTAGCGTTGGACGTGTTGTTGCACACGCGGTGATGGATTAACCTGAGCATTATCTGCGTATGAAAGCACGTCTTGGATGGAAACGTGAGCTGTGAAAGAGCACCGACTTGTGGCTGCTGCAGCAGTGACTGCTATGGAAGCTTTGTAGACTGCTGAGCAGACTTGACTGAATGAACACAGACTGCAAAGGCAATTTGTTTACCTCTCGGGGGAGGTTCAGGCAGTCAAACCTACTATATTTGTAACAGCTTCCACCTTCTGCAGATTCTGCCGCTGCTGTTATTCTGGGGTCCACCTTCCTCAGCTTCTTCGTGGCAGTTTCGAAGAAAGCAGACGTTTTTTGTGCGTTGAAAGTGCAACTGCAGCAGCTGGCCCTGGTTGTAACCTCACTGAGTCACAGCACCATGCTACCACGTGCATGCTACTCACTTCAACCAACTTTCTGTTCCACACATGAGTTGTGCTGATGACCACTCACTGTTTCATTGAGGTTTTTGAAACAAACAAACCGCTCCCTGCTTGCAGCACGCACTTGCAACGTGCTTGGGCAGACATGTGGGGCCAACAATATGCGTCAACATCAACCCCAGCATGCTCAGTGCTGACAAACAGCATGGTCGCCATATGCGCTGATACCAGCAGCCTCGAGCCGCACAGCTGCTGAAAAGGGTGCACGCAGCGCAGCAACCGGGCAACATCTGCGGCCGTCACAGGCACACAAACCTGTAAGAAAAGCAACAAGTGCATTCAACGAGCCGTTGCTGCTGCTCAGCGGTCGGACCGCCTGCATCCCTGCAGGAGTGAACTTGTGACTCCTGCCTTCAACCCGGAGTTCACCAAGGCTGTGCTGTGCTGCAGCTAACTGCTGCCCTGACTACTGATCACAGGTGTGAGCCGGTGCCGCACATGCCATGCGCCAAACACACCATGAACCATCCTGTGCAGGTAGCATATCTCCCGTGCTGACCAATCGAAAAGTGCCTGCTGCTGCTGAATCCTGGTGAATCCTGATGACCAGCTAGTGGCCAGCAGATCACGCCGCCTGCTGCTGCTGCTGCTGCTGCTGCTGCTGCTGCTGCTGCTGCGCCTGCTTGAATGCTTGCCATGCGCGTGTGTGTTTGTTGTGGTGTGTGGTGGGCCACAGGTCCAACCAGTCACCAACAAGGATAGTGCTCAACTCGGGGTCAGCACCTGTGACAGTAGCACGAAAAGGGACAGAGGGGGGGGGGGCAGGAGAGTGTCAGGGAACTGTCAACACGTGTGACCAAGGTCGACATATATGACTGGTGAAGAGAGAGGAATTTCCACATGAACAAAAAGAGTACCCCCCCCTCGTCCACCCTCACCCCCCCCCCCAAACCTGAGACAGTGCCCACCGCTTCAACCCCGTCGGCGCTGCCACTCTGCTTGTCAACATCCGTCCAGCCTGGGCCGGCGGCCAGCCCAGTCGATGTGCACCAGCTGGATGGCCTTGACATAACAATCGTTCTTGTCACCCAAACACCCCATTTGCAGCACACCCCTCCCCGTTCTCACACACCCTTCGCCCCCCCCCCCCCCCCCCCCCCGTCACACAAATGAACCTACCTGCAGCTTGGTCCACCGTTTTGAGCCCCTCCACGCTGCCACTCTTCTTGTCAACATCAGCCCAGCCAGCCCAGTCAATATCCACCAGCTCTGCTTCACCACCCTGGCCTGCCCTTGACATCACTATTGGCCGCTTCAGGCCAAACGCCCCGTCAGGCAGAGAGGGTTTCTGCCAACGCAGGTCGAGGGACCAACGCACCACAGTGGAAGTGTTGTCCAATGATCTGCAAATGGGGCGGGGGGGGGGGTGAGTGCCGATGTTGTGCCAAAGGTTTGATGAAGCATGGGAAGGGGGCGGGCAGCAAGGGCAGGTCAAGAGCCTGGTGCGCCACACTTGAGTATTGTCCAAAGTTCAATCTGGCAAGTATTGGTTAAGTGGAGGGCAGGTGGGTGGGGTGGGGGTGGGGTGGGGGGGGGGGGGGGAGGACTGGGGCTGCCAGCATGCATCAACGGACCACCGCGCCTCGATCAAAGTGTTGTCCAGAGATCTGCAAGTGGGGTGGAAGAAAAACCATGCAGGTGGAGGGGGGGGGGGGATGATGGAAAGATGTGAAAGGATGGCATACAGCAACCACGGCACCCATTGCTGCTGCTGGTTCAGGTGCTGCTGCTGCTGCTGCTGCTGCTGCTGCTGCCAGCTCGGGGAAGTGTGGCCTCAGGAGTCCGCTCGAGTCAAGAGCACATCCTACAGCACACGCCGAGTTTGGGGCGAATCTGACTAAGCAGTTGTGACAGCATAACAGTCACTTTGCTGTCACACCATCCAATAAATGATGACCAGCTGTACTACGCATTGCTGCCACATGCAGAGCCACGAGTCACTGCGAGTCGCACACGCACCTGTGTGGTATGTGGTTGTTGAACAGCAGCACGTCTCCCGCGTTCATCTCTGCAGTGACAGTGTCCCTGATGATGTTGACACCCAGCTGGGACTCAGCTGCTGACTCATCCATGGCAAGGTACCTGAATTGGGGGGGGGGGGGATTTGGGGGGGGGGGAGCAGGCGGGAGAGGCGCAGCAGACCAAAACACCCCCACCCCCAAACATACACGCGCTCAGACAGAGTTTGGTCCATGTCGGTCCTGGTGTCCCTGATGATGTTGACACCTAGCTGGGACTCAGCTGACTCAGCTGAGGTTCAGCTAGCGTACCTTGCCATGGATGAGTCATCGGATGACTCATCCATGGCAAGGTACCTTGTGAGTTAAAGGCTGTGTGTGGGGTGGGGTGTGTGTGCCACCGGGTGGTGGTTGTGGGGGAGGGGGGGGGGGAGACACATACATGAACGCAGGGTGTGAGGCGTTGAGTGTAGACAGACAACACAATGAACCACAGGAGTGCCCTGCACAAGCACCCTGTGTGACTTGCTTTTCAAGTCTTGCTACTTAGGCAGGCCCAAGATGGCTTCCCAGCAGGTCGATGCAACACGCAAGGGACATCGTGAAGCAACTCTGGTCAAGGCTCGCTGCCAGGTTGGCACGTCCCAGTACAAAATACACCGTGTACTTCAGGCTGATCCAGACAGGGATCAGTACCTACCCTGTGCCTTGCGATCAAACCCACCTGGCCGGGGGCCTGGGCCAGAGCTGCATCAACGTTCTGTACTTAATCTGCCACTCATTTTTTACCAGACAACAACTTGCCAGCAGACTGGCACTAGACGCTTGAGCAGGCTTGTTCGCTGCCTTGCATGATTGCTGCTGGGGCATAGTAAGGATGCCCCCCCACCTTCTTTCTTCTATTTGGCTGGGCACTTGGCCCCAGCCTGGCACATCTGCCTTGCCCCTGCCACACTTCCCTTTTCAGCCGCTGAAAATGCACTCGGAGTGCATGTTGAGTCCCAAAGGCACCTGCCTGTGGACAAAACAGCTGCTCTGTTTCTCACGCAAGAGGACATTGTCCTGCAACTCTGGCCAAATCCTGCTGCCAGCTTGACATGCCCCCGTACACTGTAAGCACTGATCCTGCCAGGGATCAGTGCATACTCTGTCAGAGCGAGCAGGTCAAGCTGGCCGTGGGCCTCAACCAGAGCCACATCAGCGTTCTGTACATGTTCACAATGCAACACCTGGTTTTGTCAGCAAAAATGCGGACACATCTGCACCGCCAGACACGTGAGCAGAATCGGTTGCCGTCTTGCGTGGTTGCTGCCGCACCTCGAATGAAGGCGGAAGACCTCCCCTCGCTTCCGCTGGCTATTGTGCGTGCCCCCCTCCCCCGCTCCCCCCTTGCCGCAACATCTCCTTGCCCCTGCCACACATCCCTCTCCCTCCATTCCCGCCCCACACGGCTGCCTTCCTCCCCCCTCCCTCCCCCCCCCCCACCGTATGTGTAGGCGTACATGCAAAGCAGGAAGGAGCACTATTTCTTCTGTGCAGGAACAGACAGTATTGGACCCCCCCCCTTCATCCTTCCATGCACATCGCCAGCTGAGAACAAGATAATTCCCAAAGGGCCCTGCCAAAAAAAGAAGCTGCACTGTACAGCAGCAGGTGTGATGTACAGTCAGCGCCTACTAGGCGCTAGGATAGTTTCTGTCATGGCGCCAATGTTGTACGACAGCAGCTCGGCGCAGCACGCAGAAGGCATGGTGCTGCAAATCTGGCCAAAGCCTGCTGCCAGCTTGGCACGCCCCAATACAAAGTACACACCGATACCAAACAGGATCAGTGCAGACTCTGTCACGAGGACCCTACCAAGCTGGCCGTGAGCTTAGGGCAGAGTCGCATCAGCACTCCGTACTGGTTCTGCCACCCCTTTCTGCCAGACATCAACATACCGGCAGATCGGTACTGCCAGACGCCTCAGCAGGGTGGTTTGGTGCCATGCATAGTTGGCGCCGCGCGCAAGTGAAAGCCCCCCCCCCCCACACACACACACACGCACACTTGTATTGTCTTTGATAGGTGCCAGCGACCTCTTCTTCTTGTCTTGCCCTTGGCACACCATCCTCTAATCTTTTCCCCCTCGCACAAAACGTTGCCCCCTCCCTCCTCCCTCCCGCCTGCCCCACCGTCCTCCCCTGTCCCCCTGCCTCCAACATACAATACTGCTGACCGGCGCGTGCAGGCATACATACATAGCAGGAGGGAACAGGGAGAAAACACTGTGTTGGACCCCCCCCCTCCCCCTGCCACGCACAGTGGCAGCGTTCAGTTGAGTACACGATGGTAACCATAGGGCCGTGCTCATGTGTTTAGGGTTTAGGGTTGAGGAAAAAGCTGCTCTGTGGTACAGTAGTAGGCCGACGCAACACGCAGGGTCGTGGTGCTTCGAATCTTGCCGAAGCCCGCTGCCAGTTGAGCGTGCCCCAGTACAAATTACACACTGATCCCGTTCAAGGATCAGAGCGTGCTCTGTCGTGAGGTCCGCCTCCACTGGCCATGGGCCTGGGCAGGAGCCACATCACGTCAACGGCCTGTACGTGTTCTGCCATTGCCACTCCCTTTCTGCCAGACAGCAAAATGCTGGCAGATCAGCACCACCAATGCATTAGCAAGCATGTCTGCTGGCATGGGTGGTTGCCGCTGCACGTGAGCGGATCCCCCCCTCTTCTGCTGCGCATGGTATGTGTCCCCCCCCTCTCCCCCCTTCGCAAAATCTGCCTCGCCCATGCCATACCTCCCTCTCACATTGTTACTGCTCCCACATGTCTCCCCCCCCCCCCACCTCCCTGCCTTCCTCCTCAAATCCCCTCCTTCCACATCCCACTTCCTCCCCCCCCCCCCTACCCAGCCCCATGCCTCCATCCCCCCCCCTGCCTGTCTTGCCTGCCAGGTGTTACTGTGACACCTGGCACCTGTTGTGGCACACCACACAAATATGGCACAATCTCCCTGATCCTTTGACCCTGCCAGCAGCTGCACCCCCCCTCTTTCACCCCCCCCCCCCCATCACCTCTCACCATGTGTCCCCCACAGCACACGTGTGTGGTACAATCTTCCCTGCTCTGTGACCCCCAGCCAGCAGCTGCATGCAGCCATGATCAGCAGTCACATCCAACAGAGGGATCCATGCAGTGACCTGGACACGGAGGGGGGGGGGCGGTCACCACAAACAGCAGAGGCAGACACACCATTGTCACACTGCAAGGAGCAAGTTCAGACACAATACTGATGCTTCAAGCGGTTGCCAACAGGCTTCAGCTGAGTGAGTTGTCAGGACACGCAATTGGTTGGCAGGCCAGCATCTTCCCGGTCTGAGCACCCCCCCCCAACTCTTGATACATCAACCCTGACCCCCCCCCCACACACACACCTGCAGTGTGTTCCAGCTGTCAGGGTGGCAATAGGCACTGTCCTGGTGCCACGGGACGTTGCCAGCCTCAGCCTGCGGGTGGTGGCGTGACAGACATGATGATACATCACACAGCAAATGGTGGTGGTGGTGAAGGGGGGGGGTGCTTTGCCCATAGTTATCAAGAAGGGGTGAGAAGAAAGAGGGCTCTGGTGTCTGTGGCGCTATGCGCATCAATGTGTGTATTTGTGGAGAGGGGCCCTGGGGGGGGGTGTTTGCAGCCACACCATGCGCCACAACCCATGCATGTTTCATGTTTGCAGTTGACCCATACCTCACAACCACTGCTGCCTCACTTACCTGGGAGCTTTGGCCCTCAAATTCCAGGAGGGGTGGCCCCCAATGTCCGGTCCCTGCATGCACAGACACCACAGATAGTAGGCCTCTGGGCACCCTCATGAGCCCCTGGCTCGCTGGCTAGTGCCGAGGTTGGGACGCTGTCCCCGATTACTGTACTGTACTCTACAACGTGTTTGCATGTTGTCATTACAAGCTGAAATCCTGCGTCCCCTCACCCCCCCCCCCTCTTCCCGCCCCCCTCCACCCACCAGCAGCTGTTGTGCCATCTCCAGCAGTTTGGTGTTGCTCCACAGTGCAGCAAACTCGGGGGGCAGACGCCCATCCTTGTGGACCAAAACACTGCAGGGGAGTATGAGACAAGCAGCACAACAAAAACAGTCCAGCGGTCCAGGACTGGGTTGGTTGAGGTAGCTGTGCAGCAGTCAGACGTTCTTTTGAAACTACACAATACACACAACCAGACGGCATCACGGCACACCACAGTACGACGCATTGACTGTGAACACTCTGAAGTGGCATTGCAGACCGTATACACCTCCACACTGCAGCAGCATCCGCAGTAGTACCACACAAGCTGCTGATCATGGCTAATCTTGACAGACACAGCACTTCAATGCATGCAGTGTGTTCCAACGAGGCCGCACACATGCCGATACCAGTGCATACAAAAATGTCAACTGCACTGCCACCACACCTGAGTCCCACCACACCTGAGTCCCACTCTTCCCCCCTGCCAACTCATCCCACTCACTTTGCCTCCCTGAACTGTGCCTCCAGCAGAGCCAGGCGTGTGAATACATCAGCATGAGTGGCAGTATCAGAGATCAACCCAGCAGCCAACAGACGGCTAGCCACAGACTCAACACGCCTGCAGGGGGGGGGGGAAAGGCAGGGGGTGTCAATCGCATAGAGAGCACAAGATGGCAGTGCCCATAACAGCATGTGTAGACACAGGGAGTGCAACCAGCCGCTGTGTGGAGCAGTCAACAGGGCAGCATCAGATATCAACCCAGCAGCCAACAGACGGCTGGCAACTGACTCGACACGCGTGCATGGGGGGGGGTAAGGTGGCACAGGTGTTTGGTCGTGGGGGAGGGGGGGCATCAGTGGCACTGCCGGCAAGTGTGGTTGCATAGACAACATATCATGACAGTGCTGGTGCAGAATGTGTACGATGTTGTTGGGTTGTTATGTGGTTGAGAGGTGGAGAACAGAGTCAAAAGGTGCATCAAAACTGAGCCCAGCCGGGGTGCGTGGAGGGGAGGGGGGGGGGGGGGAGGGGGGGGGAGGGGACGGGGGTAGGAAGGGCAATGCGGGCCAGGCAGGCGGGGTTACAGGCTCACCTTGCGATGGCACCATAGCAGGGGTTGAGGTCATCTGAGTCAGCAGTCCCTGTTTGATTACGTAACCCTGCTGCAGTACTGTTCAAACTCCGCCTCTGTGAGTGGCCCTGGGCTGTAGGGCCTACGCCAGCCTGACACACTTGCTGCTGCTGCTGTTGCTGGTTCGGTTGCTGCTGCTGGTTCGGTGGTAGTGCTGTTCGGGTTGATTGCTGAAGACATGCGCGACGTGCCGCTGATGTCGCGAGCTTCGTGCTGGGTGCTGTCTGTGAAGCAGCAGACCCGACAGACAGATGTCGCTGCTGTGAGGGTGATGACACACTCAGCTGATTGAAACGTTGGACGCGTGCAATGGAGGCCTAATGGAGTCAAATATGACAGTTGGATGATACAGGTCTAGGCTGAAGTGATTTGCGGGATCCAGAGAGCGATAGCATGGGCAGGGTGTTCGGGTGTGCTGATCTGAATTTAAAACATGTGGGTCTGCACGAAATCAGTGCATTCAGGCCTAAACCAATGAATCACTTACCGAAATATCGACATGTGAGCGTTGGGAGTGCATCCGTCTGCTTGCAGAATAGAGAAGTCCAGGGTTTCGTGCAAAAGCTCCGACACCAGATTTTCGCTCCGCCCACTTCTCTCAGCTTCAAGTTCAACCGTTTTGATTGTATGTGTTAGTATGTATCTCATGTTGGTGATCACAACCCTCCTATGACCACTTATGATCTGCTGATCTGTGTATGGTGTCGTCCTGATCTGAATTGGAGGGCAGTGACGATATGAAACGACTGTGCCTCATGCTAGCATTGTGCTCTGCAGTAGTCGCTGCTTCCAGCATGCCTAGTGTGTCACTTGCCACTGCTGGTGGCGAGAGGGTGCACGTGGTGTTGCAAATCACTGGTGATCATGAGAGCTGTGCAGCCATTCAGTTAGTGTGTGGGACTGTGCCTCCACCTACATGCATGTGTTGCATAGTGTGCTAGTTGATCACATAAGATGCCTGCAATGCGATGTGTCACATGGGGGTTTGTGTGCTGCTTTGACGAGCCTGCAGTAGTGTGCAGCTTGTCGCATATAAAGTAATGCAACACCATCAGGCATGCTTTGCAGAGTGTTGGCAACGTCATGCATTGCACACAAACAACACTTGCAATCACACAACAGACACTTCAGCCGTGCTGTTCTTGCCTGTGTCACCTGTCCTGCTGTTTGTCTCAGGACGTTGGTTTCACTGTTTGGGACAATGAGACGCTCAATGCCTACTTCCACTCACACATACCACGCGCGGTGGGCTGGGGGGGGTGAAGGAGGAGGGAGGGGGGGTGAACATCTGGTGACGGGGAGTCATGTGTTGTCTTGTTATTGCTTTGTCGACTCGACAGCGGCTGCCACGCCATCAGTGTTTGTGGTCATTCCCGGTGGCAGCAGGGATCTCACACATACCAAGCTCGCTGAGGGCTGGGAGGGAATAGGCCGGTGACAGAGGGGAACATGGGACGGCAGGGGCAAAATGTGTCGCAGACATGCCTGAACTGCTGCTGCTGCTGGCTGCTGCTGCTGCTGGTGCTGCTGCTGCTGCTGCTGCTGCTGCTGCTGCTGCTGCTGCTGCTGCTGCTGCTGCTGTGCTGCTGCTGCTACAGCTGTGGCTGGCTGACTGGGCTGCTCGTGCCGACCCCCCTGAGTCTTACATATGGACCCCCACCCCGGCTGCTGTCACTCTACCTGGACTGTCCCACACATTGGGGTGGACCCCCAGCACAGCACAGCAGCAGGCCGTCAGGGCAGCAATGAGGGCAGGTGGGTGTGCAGCATTTGAAGTTGATGTGTTCAGGAAGAAGAGGAAAGCCGGAGAGGTTTGTTGTGGGCGTTACACATTTAAATTGCAGATGAGCCAGACCACCACATGCTCACCAGGAATGCAAATTTCCGTGCATTCACCGTTTATGCCTCCTGTCCCCATGCTTTGGCAGGCATCAACACCTGCTGTGCGCCCCCCTCCTATTGCCAACAAGACATCTGCACCCCCACCTCCACCACCCCCAAAAAACCAAACACCCATATGTGTACATTCAAACAGTCGCTGCCAGCAATTTCACATACCAATTTCAACATTCTAGCACACTGCCCCCCCCTGCTGCCCCAATCAGGCACACCTTGCGTGGCATGCTGCCCCCTTCAACCTGGAGTGGGAGCTCCTGCCAGGTGCACCACAACCAGCAGCAGCAGCAGCAGCAGCAGTAGGTGGTGGTCAGCACCAGATTGGACGGCCAGGACTCATATCTGCACCCGCAGCAGAAGCAGCAGCAGCAGGAGCAGCAGCAGGAGCAGCAGCAGGAGCAGCAGCAGGAGCAGCAGCAGGAGCAGCAACAGCAACAGCAGGAGCAGCAGCAGCAGCAGCAGCAGCAGCAGTGCTCCAGGGCTGTTCTGGGGTGCACTGGAGGTTGGTCGTCAGTTGGACGGCAGATGCAGCTGCCACACAAGACAGTAATCAGCCTGGTGAGTAACTTGATTGTAGCTTTCGCGCGAGTGGGGGGGGGGGGGAGGGGGGAGCTGTTCAGTGCAGTTGCTTATCACTCATTTTGTGTCTTGTGAGCTTGCGACATGCCATTGGCCCCCATTGCCTGTTGTCTTCATCCGGCAAGGTTGGTGGAGGAAGATATCAGGCAATGGGGGCCAATGGCATGTTGCAGGCTCACGACACACAAAAGTAAATGACAAGCAACATCAGCAAGGTTGTTGGGAAAGATCAGGCTATGGGATGGTTGCATGCTGCGGATTTGCCACTATGTTTCTTTCTTGGGGTGTTGCGAGAATCTGGGTGCTGGAGGGTGTTGAGGGTTCCCCTCCAAGACACACAGGGCAGTGCTGCTCACCTCTCCGACTGCCAGCCATGCACTCCACGACGCTTGCATGCCTTTGTACTACACCCCCCCCCCCAAAAAAACACAATCAATCCGGGATTATTTTTGCTGGGAGCTGTAGAGTCCAGGAGGAATGCATGTATGCTACAAATGCATGCACTATCCAAACACATCTTCTGGCCCATCATATGTCACAACTGCCCCCGCC
>VIIQ02000422.1:0-19516 GCA_007449985.2 Desmodesmus armatus
GCAGTGTCGATGCAGACCCAGAGACGGTGCGCTACTGCAAAGCAGACCGCAACGTGAATACCTCCTGGGATAGCCAGATGCTCAGTAGCGCCGCTATATAGTATGTAACGCAGGCACAGTGAGAAGGAGCAACCACAGTGCCATCTGACCACAGCAGGAGCAGAAGCTCTCCCTCAAGGTACAGATGGTTGGCATTCATAGTGATATATAGATATTTATATTTAATATGTAAGTAGGTAAGTAACTACGCCTATGGCGAACCACTGGCGTAACGTTCAGGCAAGAGGGGTGTGCATGTCTAGCATGCTAGACTACCACACCCCCCACCTGACCCCTCCAGCCCGAGGGCATGGAGGGGGTGTGAAGTGTAAATCATCGCTTTTTGCGACGTTTCCTGTGGTCTGGCTCTGACCTGACGAGGAGACGCTTTGTGCCTTGTTGGGCTGTACTGCGGCGGGTAGGCCTGGAGTGTTGCTTGTGTGGCCGTCGGCCCTTGTCGCGTTTGCCTTTCTTCCCTGGGCGCTTGTTGCGGCCCATGAGGATGGCTCTGCGTTGTGTCCAGATCAGTTTGAGGTTGCGTACTGCTATGTGGTGCAGGCGTCGAGCTAGGGATGTGAGGGCGGAGCCGCCTACTCCGAGGTCGCGCATTTCTTTCAGGAAGGACTCGTAGATTATACCTGATGCCCCTAGCAGCAGAGTGACGATGCGAACTGTGGCTGTGGGCTCGTGGGCCAAGATCAGTTCTTTCAGTGCGGCGTGTTGTGCTGCCGCTCTTTCTTGTTGCGGCATCGGGTCCGTGTCCCTGCAGTATTTTATTTCGACGATGTCGAAGACCCACTCGTTGTTGTCTGGGAAGTATTTCAGCATAATGATGTCGGGAACGCTGTCCCGATATCCTTTAAGGGCCTCCGCAAGGTCGTGGCTGAACATGGACGGATTGTCCATGTGCCTCATGAAGCGGTGTGGCTGCATGCCCTCCGGCACCTCTGATGGGGCCTTTCTTCTGGTGTAACCCACGTCTGACAAGAAGACATTTCGTGCTTCCTTGCCTCTGCTGATAGCTTCCAGAATTTCCGTGCCGGCGTCATTGTGGCGGCGCGTGTACGCGGCGGACAGCTCCTTGCAGCCGCTGATGGCGTGGTGCCCTCCGTCTTCCTGTCCACAGAGCGGACACTGGTTGGTTGGCGCCTTGCCAATTTTGTGCAGTAGTCTGTTGGTAGGGAGCAGTCCCCAGCGGTATTGCAACACTAGTTTTCAAGTGTACCTGTCCACCTTGGAGCTGGTCATGAATGCATGACTGGCTGGGTGATGTAGTTTGTCGGCCACGCTCCTCCAGCTGGAGGCATATATGCCATCTTTGGGCGCGCTGCCAAGCTTTGCACCTGCATGTGCCTCTTGTTTAAGGGCGGCTTGCATGTCTGGCAGGGGTTTTGTGACTGTCACGGTGACGCCAGATGGCAGTTCCTTGTCTACTTCCTTGTATGGCCAATACATCTGCATGCGCGAGTTACTCGGTACATCATATGTATGTGGGGGTGGAGCATCAATAGGTAGTTCCCCGCGGGCCACCTGTACGGCGGTACCATCCGCCATCTCATTGCCTATTATGCCAGCGTGGCTCTTCACTTTCCAAAGGTGGATCGTACCAGGGTGATCCCGTACAGCATTGGCTAAGGCTTCAAGGACCTGCCGGTGCCGATGCTCTGTCAGGTCTTGAGGCCTAGAGATCATCTTGGCAAGTCCGTGCATGGATCCCAGACTGTCCGTGGCTACATGTAGTGTGCCATCGACTCTGGTGTGTGTCGTGCCAAACTGAGTGAGGGCTACGTGTAGGGCTGCCAGTTCCGCCCTGCAGATTGTGTTGCACGTGGCGTCTGCTCCCTCGCCTTGCCAGGCGCAGTGCACTGCCAGGGTTTGGCTGTGCGCTCCGGGTACATGCACAGCCGCCCCAATGCCCGGTCCTTCCATATCCTGCCCTTTCACGTGGCTGCCATCCGTGTATAGGAAAGCTTTCCAGTCGTGGGCAAGTGGTGGCGGGTTTGCTTGGGACCTGCGCAGTGATTGAGTTGCTGCCGAGTGTGCAAGCACCAGTTGTTCGTACTCAAGGGGTTCATCCACAGAGTCCAGTCTGCGCACGTCTCCTGTTTCTGAGTATCTAGCAGGGGTGTGATACGCCAAGGGACGGGGTAGGACTATGGCCAGGGTGTTGTCCGTGGGGCGTTTGCAGAAGCGTTTGCTGGCTTTCCTTGCCCACCTGGCAAGGGTTGCAGTGGCATCTTCATCCATGTATAGATCTTCAAGCTTGGTGAACTTGGCTCTTGGCTGCTTACTGGCGTTAGGTACTGCTTCGAGGGCCCCCGAACTGCAGTTTGGAAGGTACGGTACCAAGAGGTTTCTTGACGCTGGTCACCGACTTTGAATGGGAAGTGCTCTGCAAATCCTGTTTGGTTGCCCACTGCTAGCATCCTGAATTTCCACTTCAGGGTGCGGGGGCCTGCAAACGGCTGGCATCCCGGGGGGTCCAGCTGTATCATCTCCCTTCCAAAGGTACATACCGGGAGGCATACATCGTGGTTTCTGCGCACCAGTTGCATGTACGCTGCGTCGTCATCGGTGTCCACCCCGTCCCACGCAAAGAAGGTCGGGAGAATCAGCAGGGTGAGGGTGCTATCGGTGGTGCTTTTAGCTGATCTGATGGCCCAATCTACGGCTTTAACTGCCATATGCACATCAAATTCCGGCACCGCAAGAGATGGGCCTGTCCAGCGGACTGCGTACGCATCGTGATTGGCGCCGAACACCCGATCCCGGTCGTGTGCCGTCCAGTAGCTGGGCGTGCAGGGGTGGACGGTGAATGGGTTGCAGAAGCGCTCTTGGGTAAGCTTAGCTTAAAAAAAAAAGATACAGAGACACCCCTTGGTCTCTTACGCCATAGGACTTCTTCCCATTGGCCTCGCGTCCGCTGAGGACGGCTCTTCACACCAACACTCCTGAGGGTAGCTTGGCTCATGATTGTGTTCTTAAGCTGCTGGGGAGGCCCCAGTGTTGAGCTTCGGTGGCCTTAGTGCCGGGCAGCTGGCGGTATCTCAAGGCAAGGCGGCGTAGTTCTTCTTCGAACGTACCAGCTTGCAGGGCTGCCATTGTGTCTGGGTGGTTGCTTTGCATGTATGTGAACGCGTCTTTCAGGCGGGCGACCACCTCAGGGCTGATCATGTGTTCGCATCTGCCGTCTGTGCCATAGATGCAGCACAACTCTTTTGTCCTTATCTGGCCAGCCGAAGTGGCGTACTGCACTGGCCTCACATACGCACGGCAGCCCCCTCCACTGGCTCCATGCGTGTCGGGAGGGATATCTGCATGGGGGTTGATGGGGAGGGTGTGAAGTACTAGTTTCTTGCGGATTGCTTGGCCAATGGTCACTTCGTACACTCTTTCAGCCGCAGGTGGAGTGACTCTTGGGCGTTGCTGCATGGCAGTCTTTTGTCTTTTGACTTGACTGTCATCATGGACGTGTTGGGATGCAAGAAGCTCTTCCAATTCCCGCAGTGCCTGAGGTGTGGCGCTGGCGCGTATGGTGGGAATGGCCTCTGAGGCCTCCTTCCATTCCACTCTGTAGAGCTTGATGTCGTTAGGGAGGCTTTGTGCGGTGTATTGTTGCTCATGACACTCCTTGCATGTGTAAGGTTCAGGTGTTTCAGCTGAGTCCTCACCATGCACCCGTTGGATGCATTCAGTGTGATAAAAAAAAGGTAAAGATAAAGATACAGAGACACCCCCTTGGTCTCTTAACGCCATAGGACTTCGTCCCATTGCCTCGCGTCCGTTGAGGACGGCTCTTCATACCAACACGCCTGGGGTCTAGGGCAATGGCACTCGTGGCCACATCTCACTCCCCAGGGGCACACCTGGGGGCCGTGTAAACCCACCGAAATTCGGGCTGGAGATGTTGTTCGACATGGGAGACTGGATGCTGTAAGGTATCACCCTTGACCCACTGGGAGAGTCCCCTCAGTCCCGACCTGAGGGAACCTTGAATCCCTAGGGTAGCACACCCAATAGCGGGCTCCATGCCTTTTCCGGCTGTATTCTGCACCCATTCCTTCCTTTGCCTCTGTGGCAGTAATCAGCATCAGGGGATCCCTCTCCCTTCACTGCACTTGCCCGGGTCAGCAGCCTGGCTCGGGGTATTATCACCCCCCCTATGATACCACCTGTCGCACGTTGTGCAGATCTTACAGGTTTGTTCTGTGGAGGTGGCTGGTCTTGCACAGTACTCGCATGGGCGCTGAGTGTCTAGACCGAACTGTTGTAGGTCGGCCGGCGTGGCTTCTGTCATGCAGTGGACTTTGTATCCTGAGGATTCTTGAGTGGCAATCTGCCATCCTGGTTGCACACATGGAGCCCACTGCACGATGGCTTGTTGTTGGGTGCGAGAGGAGCAGAGTGCCTTCACAGAGGCAATTCTTTCATCTGTAAAGGAATACTTCGCTCCACGCGCAGCCATGCGCTTTTGTGCTGCCGGGGGTTCTCCTGGTTGAGGAGGTCGACTCGAGGCAGCTTTGCAGGCATTGGTGTAGAGGCGATAACCGGTGCACGTGCGGCGGCTCACTGGGGCGTCGGCAATTTCCACAGTGTGTATGTATGTCTTTCCAGACGGCCCGCTTGCTTGTTCGCAGCTCCTTATGTATTCGACTGTAGTGTTGCGTGCTTGTAGTGCTTGGTGTTCTAGGTCTTGGTGCATCCCTGACAGGGCATGCAGGTCGGTGTGCGTTCCTGGGATGGGATTGTTCCACATGGTGCGATTGCCCGGCCAGTGTGCTTGCATATTCTGATGGAAGTCACTGTGGAGGGGGCGGGATTCTTGTTCGGGAGGTGCTCTGCATACCTCCGTCCACGGCACGCCTGTGCTGAGGTAGTGGGTGACTCGGCGCCAGGCTGCAATGTGCTTGGGCTTTACCTTGTTCTTTCCCATGATGGACACAATGGCTAGTGCTGGGAGGACGTTTATGCGTTTATGGCACAACATGTGCTCAACTGTGTTGATTCCCGCAGAGTGCAGAACTTGTATGTCTGCCACGAGCCTGCGGTCCCATTCACTTGGCTCAGCTTCTAGCTTTGTGAGGCTTGCAGCAAGGGGTGCTAGGGCGTCCAAAGCCGCTTGCCTTGTGCCATCCTTTTTGAGGATGATCCTGGCCTTTTGCATGGCCAGGGCTTGTCTGACGCGCATACAGTAGCGTGAGACGTGGGGGAGCTGAGAGACTGACAGCGCATCCGTAGCAGTGCACTGTCGTTGCATGAGGGCAGGGGTGAGGCGGCCTAGGGGTCCTACATCGTTCAGTGCGCGGGTCAGCCGCTGCGTACAGATGATGGTGTGTTCGACCTCTAGAGAGGGGCATCCCAGTCCTCCCTTTGCAGTGTCCTCATGTGCACCAATGGTGGACATGCTGACCGACAGCCCGTGTGCTTGTTTGGCGATTTTGCAGAGAATGCCATCCAATTTCTTGATTTCCGGTGACGTGAATGGTGCCATTGTCAGTACATGTGAGACAGCGGCCCTTAAGCTGGACTTCAGAATGCGTAGTTTTTGGGATGGGCTGGCCCATGAGGTTTTCAGTGCGTTGGCTGCATTGGCCAGTTGTTCTACTGTTGCCTTGAATTGTGGTTTGTAGTCCAGGTTCATGGTGAGGAGTACCCCAAGGTGCCGGAATGGGGTTTTTGGGTGATGGTAAGTAATAGGCTTGCCTTGTACAGTTATGTGCCCTTCCAGTTGCTCCTTTAGGCGTTGGTCATCGTATGGCTTGTTTGGTTGTGAGTGATGGAGTGCTCCTGTCACCGTTGTCTTCTTGTGGTTGACTACCAGGTGCCCCCAAGTTGTGTATGCAGAGAGCTTCTTGGCTTGGTGTTTCAGTTTTGCAAGGGATCCTGTGAGTGCGTTGAGATCGTCTGCATATGTGATGGAGCTGGTGTGGCGTTGGTCATCAGGAACTTGAGAGTCTTTCAGGCACCCTGGGACGTATCCATGCCTGCCGCTGTGTAGCCACCTCAATAGGGGTTCTATATATAGTATGAAAAGGAAGGGGGACAGGCTGTCCCCCTGAATTGTGCCCCTATCGATGGGGATGGGAGCCGTAGGGCCGTGCGGCGTTTGGAAGCGAGTTTGTGCCCCCATGTACAGGTCTTTCACCACCTCGATGGCGTCTGTAGGGAAGCCCAGGTCATAGAGGATGCATAACAGTTTGTCATGCGAGATGGTGTCAAATGCTTCCGTCATGTCTGCTTGCAGCAAGTAGACGTCTTGTTTGTACCAGTAGGCGTCCTCCAGGGCCATGACCATCAACTCAATTTGCTGTGCAGTGGAGCGCTTGCTCCTGAACCCGGTTTGTGATGCACTCAGCATGTTTTGTCTTTCGGCTCGGTCTGCCATGGCAAACGTGACCATGCGCGTCCAGACTTTGTAGACCGTGATTTCCAGGCCAATTCTCCGATAGAAGTCGAGTTCAAGGGGAGTGCCTTTGTGTTTGTAGAGCATGATCGACGTGCTCTCTTTCCAGGAGTCTGGCGTGAGCCCAGTTGTCCACAAGAGCTTAATGATGTTGTGGAGTGCCTGCTTGCCTGAGGGTGGCAAGGCTTGCAGTAGTTCATTGGCCACTCCATCCGGGCCTGCGGCTTTCCCTCTAGCCAGTGTTTTCAGGCATGTGTAGAGGCCACTTCATCGTCGATGGCGTTGTACAACCAGCGCCTAGGGCCTCTGGGGAGATTGTCTTTCATTGGGTCTCCGTCAGCAGAGAGTTCTGCTCTTTCCCATGGGTAGTTCCTTGGCGCTTCTTGGGGAGGTACTTCCCTGTTTTTCCGTTGGGTTCAGGTGCCTTCATTTTGTTGCGGGCCCACCGTTCAGTGGCCGCTATGACTTCTTCAGCTGTGGTGGCCAGTCTGCCCTCAGGTGTTTGCACCGCCCTGAGTGCAACGGGAGGGTTGGGTTTGTGCTTGCCAAGGGCAAGCTTGTTGCCTAGTTTTTGGTTGGAGTCTAGCAGTGTACGGAAGGCAGTGGTGGCCTCCTGCTCTTGTATCTTTGTGTGTTCTTTATCAATGCGGTTCCGACTTTCACGCAGGCGGGCTTGGGTGGCTTTGAGCGCGTCCTCCCTTGTTGCGTCAGGGTGGCGCTCCTCATATCGCTCAGCAAGGGCGACTACTTCGGCTTCAGTGCCATCGGCTGCGTCTCCCATCGAGCCGTCCGCTCGCAGGCGGTGCATCAGGCGGGCGGTGGTTTGCAGCAGGGCAACTGTTTTCCGGCGAGCCTTTGCTTCTTTCCTGGGACGGTAGTGCGTCCCCTTCACGTTTGCCGGTCTCGTGGGGCATACCTCCATCATGGTCGCGCGGGACGTTTGAAGCAGCGAGCTTAGCTGTGCGCCTAGGTCATTGATGATCTGCCTGGCCGCGGTTTCCCCCAGTTCGGTTTCCCCCAGTTCGGTCAGCGGGCGCGGCTTGTCCGCATTGTGTTGTTCAAGGTTTTGCCAGTTTGGGCGTGCATATGTTGCGACTAGGTGCTCGGTATGTTGGTACAGGCGGTCATAGTCGTTCCCTTGGCATTCAAGCAGTTGCATTTTCAGCGCATCCATCACATTTTGCGTGAGGGGCAGCAAGCGGGGCTCGGAATGCTGTGCGGGGTTGGGTGTAGGGAGTGGCGGAAACTGTCGTACGGTGGTGAAGGGGACGCTCGCTATGAGGGGATCAAGGTCTGATGAGCGTCCTGTCATCGGTATCGTGAAGGTGCGGCAGTCCCCTTGGAGGGGGACGTTCAGTAGGATGTCGTCTACTCTACTACAGTACGTTTCAGATGATTTGCGGAATGTGTATGTCCTTGTGTCTCCTTCCGCTGGGCTGTCGATCGGACGCAGGGTGTGCCGCTGCATGAACTCGCGGTGGGCCGAGTCCGCTGTTTTCCGTTTGTGCGACAGCCTGTCGCTGTCGAAGGATGTAGCGTTGAAGTCGCCTGCCACCACCATGGGGTCTGTGGTATTGGTGTGTAGGTCGTTGAATACTGAGTAGATGGTGCGGCGGTCTCGCATATTGTGTGGGCAGTACATGCCCACTACAGTGAGTGGGGCAGAATCAGGGAGCTGGATGTTCACTTGGGCCATGTAGCCATTCACTGTACTAGGCAGGCTAGCCGCCGATGCTGTGCCCAGCATCAGCCAGTCTTTCCTAAGAGCAGCGATCACACCCGCTTTGGCCCTCTTAGTCTTTTTGCTGCGCTTGTCCCGGTCCTGTGGGTTGTTGTGTTCCTGTGCAAAGCTGCCAAACAAGTGATATTGGCGCAGGTGTTGTCTAATCCATTTGTGCATTCGGCTTTGTTTGACTTCAGTCAGCACAATGATGTGTGGCATTTCCCCTTGACTTTCTTCAAGGTGAGACAGCATGTGGTGCATGTCTGTTTTGCTGGAGTACAGCCCTCTTGCGTTCCAGGTGGCTACGTGCAAGGGAGTGGTGGCTTGCACAGGGGTCATTACTTGTGGCACGTCCCCTGGCGGGGGTTTGGTTGGGGCTTGCTTGTCCGGCTGGCTGCGCTCCCTAGGCTCAGGGCGCGGCCCTTGCGAGGTTTGGTCAATCTTTTCCTTGCTGGTACTTTCGGTTGGGTGAGGTTGTGCTGCAGCACTGGGGCCTTGAGGTGGGCCTTCATGATTTTGGCTGGATGATTGTGCAAGGAAGGATCTGATGTCGGCATAGACAGCAGGTTTGTTGTCCCTTGGTCTCTTCCCTACCCCTACCCTCGGTGCTGGTGGGGGTGTTGCTCCGGTTCTTTTGAGGGTTGCATTGACAGCGCTGGGGTCGCCCCTAGCGTGTTAAGATGGCCTCTGATTGTCAGGGGGACAGAGTTAGGGTCTACCACGTATCTGCCGACCTCTGATGTCATCATGGTTTCGTCATCGCCATAAGTGTAAAGTACTTTATAGATGTATGGTGCGGCAGCAGAGGGCATGTAGCATGCCACTCCATAGTACAGTTGGTTGTCAGGGTTGTGGAATTCTTTAGCCACTACCCTCCCGTGGTACTTGTTTTTGTTTTGTGTCTGGGTTTGCTCTGAGTCCTTGTTCGTGCTCGGCTGCTGTGGCGATGCTTTTACTTTCATGGCATCTCGCAATGGTGCCAGTTTGGCTGCGGCACTGGTTGTTGGCGGCGTGACCCATTTGGTTTTGATGGGATTCGATGATCTCTTGGCTATGCTTGGTTTGCTTTTGCGTACAGTGGTGGGTGCCTTTGTTTGTGTGGCCGGGCCCTAGTGGACAAGGTGGGGGGCCGGGCATATGGCTCTGATCTGGCCCCTTTGGTTGCTCCTTGCCACTTGGGGAGGGACTTGTTAGTTGGGTTGTCGCCCTGTCCCAGTGCAGAGCTACGGCGGCCTATTGATTGTCTGCTAGGACCCGCTTGGGTGCAGAGGGTCAACGTTTCCCCATCCACCCATTGCAGAGTGGTTGCCTGCACAGTTATGCTTGGCCTGCGTGTGCGTGGTTGCATGTCATGTCCACTAGTATATGGGTCCAGCTGGACAAGTGTATACAGTACGGTGTCGTCTGCGTTGGGCTGGGACGGCGCTAGTGTTAGCCAGTCCATGTCTGTGAGTTTGCGCACTTTGCCGTGGGCACGGAAGGCTATGCTTTCGCACTCGTACCATTTTCCGTGTGCCTCAACCCAAGTTTTGTAGTGACAGACGGTGTCGTCGTGTAGGTATTTTATCATCAGGGCTTTGCATCCTGGTGGTGCCTTGTTCAGTATTTCTTGCTTGGTATATACAGTGTCATGACCAATCCAGCAGAACTGAAGCAGAGTGACTGTTTCTTCGGTGTTGTGCCTGAGCCAGTGGTTGAGTGCCTCCGGCGAGTACCATCCTTCTGCTCCGTAGTAGGTGTAGTCAAGCTCAAGGTAACGCCTGCATCTGACAATGCCTTCATCTGTGGTCCACTGCCTGAGCTGTGGCACTAGGTAGTTAGGGGGTTGAGCAATTTGGCGCTTGAGCATGGCCGCAAGAGCATGGGCTCCACAGTGGCCAGCATATTGGGGTTCGCAGTAGAGGCCTATGTCCTGTGGCTGTACCCACTCGTCATCAGGTGTGGACGGCCCCGGGGACCCCCCTGCACGTCGCCTCCTCCAGGGCGGTTTGTGGCTGGGGTGTAGTGCTTGCCCTGTTGTGTGCCTTCGGCAGGGGCATTTGGTGTGCTGCTAGCAATGGTAGCTGCATCACTTGGGACAGGTTTACTTGGGTCCTGGCTGTAGAGGTGTTTGGGTAGCTTTCTGTTGCGAATGTATGGGGCATCCTGCATGGGGATGGCCTCTACTGTGTGTCTGACTGTGTACTGGTGTTTTGGATGCAAGAGGTAGCGTATCTGCCTGAGGTAGTACTTGTACTTCCTTATGCTTGCCAAACGGACGTAATGATGTTGTTTCGAGTAGCTCATTCGTTCCAGCTGCTCGATCATTTTGACCGCTCGGTCAAGTTTGCCTATAGCTGCTCCTGTCCTGATAGGGCTGCCCATCGGTCCTCTTATCGATCTCCGATTGCATGATGTTGGTTTGTCCGCTATCACATGGCTGTCCTGCTGCGGATTGCATATCAGCAGCAGTAGTAACAGGATGGTACCTGTCAGAAGGGGGATTGCTGTGTGGAGCACAGTCACTTCAGTTAGACGTGCGTATTCTGCAGTTTGCATACTGTCTGCAACGTTGATGAACATCCCGCAGTTTGTTGCTGGGGATGCGTACTGCCCATGCTGTTGACCTGGGCAGATCCCGATCAGGTCAGGGTGGCTCACAACCATCTGCCTCTGGAGCGTCCCTTGTTCATGGTTGAAGTGCCAGTGTTTGGTGGAGAGGCTGCTTTGTGGCAGCTGTGGCGGACCACAACCACTGCTGGATAAGGGGCTGCCCAGCAGCAGCTGTGGCGAACCACAACCACTGCTGAGTAAGGGGCTGCCCAACAGCAGCTGTGGCGAACCACAACCACTGCTGAGTAAGGGGCTGCCCAGCAGCAGCTGTGGCGAACCACAGCCACTGCTGAGTAAGGGGCTGCCCAGCATCAGCTGTGGCGAACCACAGCCACTGCTGAGTAAGGGGCTGCCCAGCAGCAGCTGTGGCGAACCACAGCCACTGCTGAGTAAGGGGTTGCCCAGCAGCAGCTGTGGCGAACCACAGCCACTGCTGAGTAAGGGGCTGCCCAGCAGCAGCTGTGGCGAACCACAGCCACTGCTGAGTGAGGGGCTGCCCAGCAGCAGCTGTGGCGAGCCACAGCCACTGCTGAGCAAGGGGCTGCCCAGGAGCAGCTGTGGCGAGCCACAGCCCTTGCTGAGTAAGGGGCTGCCCAGCAGCAGCTGTGGCGAACCACAGCCACTGCTGAGTAAGGGGCTGCCCAGCAGCAGCTGTGGCGAACCACAGCCACTGCTGAGTAAGGGGCTGCCCAGCAGCAGCTGTGGCGAACCACAACCACTGCTGGGTAAGGGGCTGCCCAGCAGCAGCTGTGGCGAACCACAACCACTGCTGAGTAAGGGGCTGCCCAGCAGCAGCTGTGGCGAACCACAACCACTGCTGGGTAAGGGGCTGCCCAGCAGCAGCTGTGGCGAACCACAGCTACTGCTGAGTAAGGGGCTGCCCAGCAGCAGCTGTGGCGAACCACAGCTGCTGCTGGGCAAAGTGCTTCCGAACGGTGGCAGTGGTTTCCCAAAATCATCGAACGGTAATGGGCAGTCCTTTCGGATTTATATTGCCACCCATGCATGGCTGGTGTGCCAGTGCTGGGCAGAGAGCCAGTGACCGTTAAGGCCAATCGTCTGCTGTAAGCGATTGCTTGCCTCAGCGACCGGCGTAAGGGTTAGATAAGACGAATAGTTGCATGTTGCTGCAACCGGGACAGAGAAGCTGGCCGGGGAGAGTGCAAACTGGGACTTTTGCTGATCTGCTGCCTGATGGTGGAGACAGCCGGGCGTGGCTGTCCCCAGCAGCAGGGCCAGCAGGAGCAAAGCCCATATCAACCTACCTTTCCTACATACCTCCAGTTCCAGCTCTCCACGCGACCGCTGTCTCTGTCCGGACTGCCTGCACTACGCTGCTTCGATACTTCGATACTTCGATACTACATTACATCGAAATGGACATGTACCCTAACACTACGTCACTCGGGGTTCCCAGGTGATCCCTCAACCCAGTCGTGTCATGCCAAAGGCACACTTGCATGCATGTCAACCAAACCAATGATAGACCTGCAGTACTGAGGCTCGTCAGCCCATGCCAGCCATTTGCAAATTGCAATTGCTGATAATTCAGAAATGGGGGGGGGGGGGGGGGGGTGTATATATATGGGGGCAAATCATAAGGGCACCCACGACACAAAAGGATCAAACCAGTGGCATGGCATGTAGGTCGATCACCCTGAACGTGTCTGCAGTGTACCCGCCACCCCATCCCAACCGCCATCAATGTCAAGGCAGCAGCAACAAAACCGCAGCCCCCATCCAAGTAACCCCTGACACCCCCCACACCCCCCCCCCCTGCTGCTGCTGCTGCTGCTGCTGCTGCTGCTGCTGGTGGTTCTGCACCAGTGCATTGACCGCTGTCAAACCCCCAACAATACTCACTCCCGGCTTCTGTCCCGTCAAAAGTCACACTTAGCATGCTGGCCAATCACCCTGACCGTGCCTGCAGTATGCCTGCAACCCCAATCCCAACCGCCGTCGATATCAAAGCAGCAGCAACAGACACATCAGCCCCCGTCCAAGCAAGCCCTGACCCCCCCCCCCCCCCCCCCCCCCCCCCCCTGCTGCTGCTGCTGCGCTGCTGCTGGTTCTGCACCAGTGCATTAACCGCTGTCAAACTGCTCCCCAACAATACTCACTCCCGGCTTCTGTCCCGTCAAAAGTCACACTTGGCTTGTAGGTCGATCACCCTGACCGTGCCTGCATGCATTTGACGCCCAGCTTCGAGCGACCTGGCTCAAGACAGCAGTACTGCTGGATCTGGATCTGGATCTGGATCGCCAAGATGCAAACGTGCTGCGCACACATGACAAGGCAGGACCCAACAGCGCTCAGGCATACTAATGTAAACATGTTAAGTGGAAACCCATGCTATTACGGGGCTATCCTTGACTGAACCACCAACCGATGTTCACTGCAATCGATCGGTCTTGCCCTACTCTGACCTTGCACAGGAAGCCACCAGGACCTGAACAGCCCTGCACAGTGATGCTAGAAATGTTCCAGAATGTTTTGATGACGTGCCATGGGCTTGAATTGGCCTACAATGCAAGAATTTGTGCATCCCCAGAACTCCCAATAATAGCGTATGTCTGACCTTAAAATCGTGCAGGCCAGCCCCCCTGCAGAACTACAAAGACCCTGCCACCACAACACCATTGCCGTCAGTATGAAACCAGCAGCAACAGACACTGCCAAGCCGTCCCCACACGTCATGAACCCCCCCCCCCCCCCCCCCCCCCCCCCCCCCGGCCTGTGCTGCTGCTGGTGCTGCCGCCGTCGGCTGCTGCTGCTGCTGCTGCTGCAGCCCATTTACCCTGTCCCAGTTCATTAACGCATGCCAGTTTCCTCCCCAAAGTGTTCTTTCCTGGCTTGTGTCATGCCAAAGGGCACACTTGCATGCATGTCAACCAAACCAATGATAGACCTGCAGTACTGAGGCTCGTCAGCCCATGCCAGCCATTTGCTGATAATTCAGAAATGGGGGGGGGGGGGGGGCAAACCATAAGGGCACCCACGACACACAAGGATCAAACAAGGGGCATGGCATGTAGGTCGATCACCCTGAACGTGTCTGCAGTGTACCCGCCACCCCAATCCCAACCGCCGTCAATGTCAAGGCAGCAGCAACAAAACCGCAGCCCCCATCCAAGCAACCCCTGACACCCCCCCCCCCCCCCCTGCTGCTGCTGCTGCTGCTGCTGCTGCTGCTGCTGCTGCTGCTGGTTCTGCACCAGTGCATTGACCGCTGTCAAACCCCCAACAATACTCACTCCCGGCTTCTGTCCCGTCAAAAAGTCACACTTAGCATGCTGGCCAATCACCCTGACCGTGCCTGCAGTATGCCTGCAACCCCAATCCCAACCGCCGTCGATATCAAAGCAGCAGCAACAGACACATCAGCCCCCGTCCAAGCAAGCCCTGACCCCCCCCCCTCTGCTGCTGCTGCTGCTGCTGCTGCTGCTGGTTCTGCACCAGTGCATTAACCGCTGTCAAACTGCTCCCCAACAATACTCACTCCCAGCTTCTGTCCCGTCAAAAAGTCACACTTAGCATGCTGGCCAATCACCCTGACCGTGCCTGCAGTATGCCTGCAACCCCAATCCCAACCGCCGTCAATATCAAACCAGCAGCGACAGACACAGCCGTCCCCGTCCCAGCAAGCCCTGACCCCCCCGCTGCTGCTGCTGCTGCTGACGCACGTTTGCCCTGCACCAGTGCATTGACAAATGCCACAGTGCCCTCGGCACATGCCTGCTTGCCTCCTGAGGGTATAAAGTAGCCGTGTGCCATGCTGACTTGGCTGAACTCCCATTGAGATAGTAGTTGGTCTAGGCTGTCTTTGAGGGCACCTGAAAGTGGAACAGTTGGGGAGTAGCAACAGCAGCAACGGAGCATGCATCAGTTCATCCTCAGACAGACACGTCAGCTGGATGCTGCATTACAGATGTATACGATAATGTATATGTTAGTTGCCCAGGTGCCATGCTGACTTGGCTGAACTCCCATTGAGACAACAGCTGGTCTAGGCTGTCTTTCAGGGCACCTGGCAGCAGCAACAGCAGCAACAGCAGCAAGGTGTCAGTTGCTGCCAATGAACGCACGCTTCTTGAAAAAAACGCTGGGGTCTGCTGTCATGTAGGGCACCTGACAGTCACAAAACTATGTGTGGATAGGTGGTGGCTCCATTTCTGGAGGGGGGGGGATCACAGCCACATGTGTTACTGATCAAAATCCCCCCACCCCCCCCCGGCCTTTGGTTTGGGACCAATTCCAATTTGGGACCAATTCCAATACAACTCACATGCGTCACTTATGAGATACTTGAAAGGCTTCGACAGGCAGCAGGGTTTGGGACCTCCCGCATAGCGCATATACACACACACAGGCCAGCTCATGTCTAGAGCCTCCTGCTGCTGCTGCTGCTGCTTCTGCTGCTGTGAGGCTGGGTCCTGCTGCTGCTGCTGCTGCCGACCCAGGTCCTGCTGCTGCTGCTGCTGCTGCTGCTGCTGCTGCTGCTGCTGCTGCTGTGGGTTGAAGGCCAGGTCTGTGAGGATGAGTGTGGATGAGGGTCTGTGCAGGAACACAAGCTCGTCAAGGAGGGAAAGACCCTGGACCTGCAGCAGCAGCAGCAGCAGCAGCAGCAGCAGCAGCAGCAGCAGCAGCAGCAGCAGCAGCAGCAGCAGCAGCAGCAGCAGCAGCAGTCAATTGTTGCACAGTTTGTCCGGCCTCCTCACCAATCCCCCCCTCCCCACCCACCTCCCCCACCATGCATTACAAGTGTATTGAAGTGCAGCCGTGGTCAAAGCAAAGAGTCAACTGTTACAAGACTGCATCCTTGCTGCAGACACCCCCCCCCCCCCTCCCGCGCACGGGCCCCCAAACTTTCCACTCACCACCAACATGTCAAATGTTTGCAACAGCTCCCAGGTAGGTCCTGGGTTCCAGCAAGGGGTGTCACCCTAACATCCACTGGCAGTAACCCCCCCCCCCACGCACACACACACACACACACACACACACACACGTATGTACATGCTTGATGCAATTCATGTGTTTCACGCACACAGTAATCACTTGTGTGATGTAGTTCTGGGTGAATAAAAGAGTCAGCTGTAATAAGTCTGCCTCCCCCCCCCCCCCCCTCACCCACCCACCCATTCACCCACCCACGCACGCACGCACGCACGCACGCACCACCCACCCGACCTGCCACTCACCACCAACATGTCCAATGTTTGAAGCGGCCAGCTCCCAGGTAAGTCCTGTACACCAGCCAAAGGGGTCACCTTCACATCCACTGGCAGCTGCCTGTGTGACAGGCTCAAGCTGAGGGGAGCCACAAGTAGGGAGCCCGGGAAGGCTGCCTTCATCTTAGCAGCCCAGAAGTGATGTTGCTGCAGCAGAAAGAGGCAAAAACGGGCAGGTTTTATATGCGTAGGGGACAAAAGCTGTGCAGCATGCTTCATTTGGAGGTGGAGGCGGGGGCAGGGGGTAGGGGTGTGGTATGTGTGGGTGGGGGGTGGGGGGTGGGGGGTGGGCGGGAGGGGCTCTTTGCGCCTTTGAAATCGAGGGGATGTGACATCCGAGGGGGGGGGGGGGGGGCAGGCACTCACTTTGATTGGAGCCACAACAAAGTTGACATCGCCTGTCTGCTGTAGCCACTCGACCACTGATGGGGTGGGGTCCAGTGGATCAAACACTACTAGACCCAAATACTCAAAGGGGGGGGGGGGGGGGGGGGGGGGGGGCAACCGCTGGGGTCTGGGGATACGGGGGTATGTGATGTCAGAGGGGCGTGGGAAGGGGGGTGGTGGCAGGCACTCACTTGTTTGGAGCCACCGCAAAGTTGACGTCGCCTGTCTGCTGCAGCCACTCCACCACCGATGCGGTCGGGTCCAGTGGAGCAAACACCACCAGACCCTTGTCCCGGGGGGGGGGGGGGGGGGGGGGGGGGGCATTCGGATGGGCTCTGGGCAACAGGGGTATGTGACGTCAGGTGGTAGTGGTGGTGGGTGGGTGGGTGGGTGGGTGGGGTGTGTGGGTGGGGGGGGGGGGGGGGGGGGGCAGGCACTCACTTTGTTTGGAGCCACCACAAAGTTGACGTCCCCTGTCTGCTGCAGCCACTCCACCACCGATGCGGTGGGATCAAGTGGGGCAAACACCACCAGACCCTTGTCATGGGGGGGGGGGGGGGGGGCATTCAGATGGGCTCTGGGCAACAGGGGTATGTGACGTCAGGTGCAGGTGGTGGTGGTGGTGGTGGTGGTGGTGGTGGTGGTTTGGGGGGGGAGGGGGGGGGGGGGGGGCAGGCACTCACTTTGTTTGGTGCCACCACCAAGTTGACATTGCCTGTCTGCTGCAGCCACTCCACCACTGATGGGGTGGGGTCAAGTGGAGCAAACACCACCAGACCCTTGTCATGGGGGGGGGGCAGATGGGGGCGGATGGGCTCTGGGAAACATGGGTATGTGACGTCAGGTGGTGGGGGTGGTGGTGGTGGGGGTGGTGGTGGTGGGTGGGTGGGTGGGGGGGGGGGGGGGCAGGCACTCACTTTGTTTGGTGCCACCACAAAGTTGACATTGCCTGTCTGCTGCAGCCACTCCACCACTGATGGGGTGGGGTCAAGTGGAGCAAACACCACCAGACCCTTGTCATGGGGGAGGGGGGGGGGGGGGGGGGCGGATGGGGGCGGATGGGCTCTGGGAAACATGGGTATGTGACGTCAGGTGGTGGGGGTGGTGGGGAGGGAGGGGGGGGGGGGGGCAGGCACTCACTTTGTTGGAGCCACCACAAAGTTGACATCGCCCGTCCGCTGCAGCCACTCCATCACTGCTGGGGTGGGGTCCAGTGGAGCAAACACCACCAGACCCAACTTGTCGTGGGGGAGGGGGTAGCCGGCTATGACCATGCGCACTGCAGCAGCAGCAGCAGCAGCAGCAGCAGCAGTAGCAGTTAAGAGCATGGTAGGCAACCAGGCATGTTTGGCCAGTGAGCACAGCTCTGGTGCTTTATTTCGTGAAGGATGAGGGAAGCCATGGATGGACAGACTTGCCAAACATATATGCTATTGTCCTCCCCCTCTGTCATGCCATACAGACGTCAGTAAAGTGCATGTTGATAGCAAGCCACCTGCTGCAGCAAGCCTGTGTCCCTCCCCCCCCCCCCCCCCCCTACTATATATTGAACTGATGTCCTTCCACACAAGTAACCTATCGAGCGTACTTTAATGACAACCCCCCCCCTCCATCAGTTTGACGCCCTCTCTTTCCCTACATAGAAAGTGCACCCACATGGGATGCGTGCCAGCCCCCCAAAGCTCAGAAGGGTCCCCTCCCATGTCCACAGCTGCTTGCCACGCTGCACAGGAGCCGCAGCGAGCTTCACCCTCGGAGCCATATAAGACTGAACGAGTTTCTAGACGGTGTGATATGTCAGAATCCTTGAGTTGATGGTCGAACCAAAAAGGTGATCAGCAGATCCAAATGATGATTCAGCAAACCGACATGACAGAGATGTCCGGCAGTGCCTGATGAAACGAACTGAAAGACTCCATTTCACTATAAATGCGGGTTCTGTTCAGAGCTGGGCCGCTGTAGAAACCTTGGGTCCAAACTTTGAAAAGAATACACTCACGTGACCATATGCTGAATCAATAAAGTCTATCGAAAGCATTCGCTCGATCGTTCACGCTATAGTGATCACCCCCGACCGCAGGAGGACACTCCCATCTTTGCACTCACATCACAGCAGCAGCAGTTCTGTCAGCAGCAGTTTTGTCAATACAGCAACCTATCTCTCGTATGTCCGTGTGAAACACTTGAATATTCTTTTTTTTGTCTGCACTGATCGCCACACCCCTTAGGCCAGCAGACAGGCAGTAGCCATGAGTGAAGCAGCAGCAGACATGGTCACTGAACCACCAGCAGCAGATGCAACAGCAGCAGCCGGCGCTGCTGCGGCCAAAGCGCAGTCACAGCAGCAGCAGCAGCATCAGGCGCAGCAGCAGCAGCAGCAGCAGCAGCAGATGGCAATCACCCGGGTGACTCCCTACACCTGCAGATCCCTCGTGTGTCTGCTGTCACCATCCACTTCCCAGGTTACATAAACCCTGACTCCCCAGCAGCAGCACTAGCAACGCTGGGAGGGGAACAGGGGCTCAGCGATTCGCTGGGAGAACAGGTGTGTCTGTGTGTACGTGTGTGACAAATGTACAAAGGGGGGGGGGGGGGGGGGCATGGGAAGGGGGGGGGGTGGCAGGGCACCATCAGCAGATGTTCCAAAGTGTGCCTAGGTGTTCCATTGATTTGTTGAGTGGGCTGATCTTAGCAGTCATTCCCCAGCAGCAGCACTCGCTACACGGGAGGGCAGCAGGGCCTGAGTGACGCACTTGGAGAGCAGGTGGGTAGTACAGTGCATCTTCTGTCGCCGCGCGCACGCGGGGGGTGGGGGTGGTGGTTGGGGGGGAGGGGGGCAGTTGAGTGTGAATCTATCATGTCAGACGACAACGGTTTTTTGTGTTCCCTGAATTTTTTGTCCCCTGGCAAAACTGGGAGGGGAACAGGGGCTGAGTGACGCATTGGGAGAGGGGGGCCATAGAACTTTCATCGCTTGGCGGGGGGCGCGCGGGGGGGTGGGGTGGGGGGGTGGGGGGGGGGGGGGGGGGGGGGGGGAGTCTAAGGGGGGGGATCTAGCGGCTAGGACGCCCACATGCTACTCTGGTTACACCCGCCCACAGTCCCAAGCAGCTTCAATAGCAACACTGGGAGGGGACTGGG
>VIIQ02000423.1:0-29391 GCA_007449985.2 Desmodesmus armatus
TGGGAGCAGTCTCTGGGCAGGATGTAGTGTGTGCTGTGTGTCTCTGCTGACAATGCCTGCTGTTGCACTCCGTGTGCAGTACATGCGCTTGGCTGGAATCTGAGACTTGTTTTTTCTGCTGCTGCTGTTGCTGCTGTTGCTGCTGCTGCTGATGTGTGTGTATTGTGTGCCTGCAGTGTTGTTCAGGCGAGTCAGAGCCTTGTGAACAACTTTGTTGGTCTGACCCAGGCACTGCCAGGCTTTGGCAGGAGGCTGCAGGAGGTGCAGGGCATTGAAAATCAGGGTGAGGGGGGGAGGGGGGGGGATGAGGGAAGATGTGCCCTCAAGTTTCGGCAAGGCACATACACTGACAGCCAGCATTTATCCGGGATGGTGTGCATGTCAGGGTGTGTTGGAGCTGCCTGTTTTGCCATGTACATACTGTTATACGTTGAGCAAGAACGCCAGCTGTAGTGGCCCTACTTACTCGAGGGGCCAGTACTGCACAGACCTTGCATGCAGAGGCACCTGGTAGTTGTGTTGGTTCAAAGTGCAGCTTTACAAGCGTCAAGCTCCACTTTGCACCACCACGGGTAGTACCACGTGCCGTTGTATGCAAGGTCTGTGCAGTGCTGTATCGTTGATTGTGTGGGAGGCACCCTGGTGGCTGGTTGGTTCAAAATATGTTGTTTCACAGGGGAGGTGGACAAGCACCACCACCAGGTACCTTTGCATGCAAGGTGTGTGCAGTACTTCTCTGCTGAGTTGGTTTCCCACCAACTAAACCCTAAACCCTTTGCATGCAAGGTGTGTGCAGTACTTCTCTGCTGAGTTGGTGGGAAACCAACTCAGCAGAGAGGTACTGCACACACCTTGCATGCAAAGGTGTTGAGTTGGTGGGGAAACCCACCTGTGCAGCCCACCACCCTAAGCGCATCATGCAGCCCTGACTTGATTCAACTCTTGGTATGCCGCTGCTGCCTGCGCTCACTCTGTTGCTGCAGATATATCCTTCTACACCACTTCTAACCACCTCCTCCCAATCCCCGCAGACCACCTTGTATGCTGCTGCCGTCCTCACCCATTTTGTGGCTGCTGCTATCCTCTTCCACCCCATCCTCACATTCCCCCCCATCCATATCCCGCAGCAGCTGACCTCGGCGCCATGCGTCTCGAAGGTCTGGAGGCCGGCCTAGCAGCAGCACACATCGCAACACCCATATATGCCGTTGTTGCCCTCACTGACGCTGTTGCTGCTGGTATCCCCTCCTCCCCCCCCCCTGCCCCGCAGACTACCTTGTGATTGGTGGGCGGCGCTTGGACTGCAGCCGACCTCGAAACCATGCCCCCCGAAGTCCTAGAAGCTGGCCTAGCAGCAGCCCTCATCCCGCCACCCTTGTTAGGGCGCACCACGCAGCCACTGACTTCACTCAAAGGCAGCAGTTCCTGGTATGCCGTTGCTGCCTACACTCACTCTGCTGCTGCTGCCATCCCCCTCCCCTGCCCCTCTTCCCATATGCCGCAGACTACCTTGTGATTGGTGGGCGTCGCCTAACCGCAGCCGACCTCGAATCCATGCCCCCAGAAGTGCTAGAAGCTGGCCTAGCAGCAGCCCGCAGCCTGCAGCAGCTGCCCAGCCTGTTCAACAACCTGGGGGGGTGGCTGTCAGGAGCTGCCAGCGCCATCAATGGGGTGCCCATGCCGCGCATTGACACCAGCCAGTTGGGCAACCTGCCCTTTCTGCCCCAGCTGTTGCCCAATGGGACTGGCAACCCCCTGTTCAACACACTCAGGGGGGTCACAGGTGGGTGAGGGGGGTGCAGGGGGGTGCAGCCAGAGGGCTGAGGTGGTGTGTTGGATGGATTGGAGGGGGGTGTCTTTGAAGCGTGCCAAGTCCTTTTCGGTACATGTGCCAGCTGGTGATCACCCCCCCCCCCCCCCCAGCGCGCGTAGCCCAAGGAACAAAGCGCGTCAAAGACGCAGGAGGCGGGGTTACTTGGGTTTTGACATGGCGCCCCCAGTCAGCAGGCATGCAGCACTATCAGCAGCAAATGTTGCGGCGCTTGAACCCCACCAATCAACAACACGACCATCTCATCCGCCCCTGCGCTGTGTGTCTCTGCTGTGGTTGTGGTGCATGACAGATGCTGTTCAGGCTCAGCTGCTGAACCCCTCTGGCTGCCCCATCTACTGCATCGACCTGCGCGGCCAGTCGTGGATTGAGGACGGATGCATCTGCAACCTGGACAGACTCAAGGTGGGTTGGGAGGGGGGTAGGGGTGAAGTGTGTGTGTGTGTGGGGGGGGGTGAATCTGGGGTGCGTGATTGTAGGTTACCTCAGACAGAATGGGTGTGGGGGGGGGGGGGAGGGAGGGGCCGGATGCATTTGCAACCTGGACAGACTTAAGGTGGGCTGAAAGGGGTGTACGTAGGTTATCACGGCAAAATGGGTGTGTCAGTAGAGGGGGGAAAGGGGGGCGGATGTCTGCTATATGCTGGCAGCACCACTTGGCAAATAGGCAGCAGCAGCACTAGACAAGCCTCCCTGCCTGCAGAAGGTGGAAGAGGGGGGGGGGTGTCTGCTACATGCTGGCAGCACCGCTCGGGAAACACACAGTAACACAGCGCTTGGCAACCCTTCTCAACCTGCGTGCACCTCCCCTGCCCCCCCCTCTTCGTATATGCAACCTGGACAGACTCAAGGTGGGTTTTTGGAGTGAGGAAAGGGGCGAAGGGGGGGGGGGGGTCCTAGGGGGGGTGTCAGCACGCAAGTCGCCCTGCGCAAATGTGGTGTTCATGGAGGGGAGGGGGGTGTTGTGTGCTGGCAGCACCGCTCAGGAATCACACAGAAACAGCGCTTGGCAACCCTTTTCTACCTGCATTCACACTTTCTCTTCTTCCCACCCCACCTTTCGTGGCGCACCTGCCTCCACAGTGTTCAAACCAAACACACCTACCGGCTCTCCTTGCTCCCTTGCCGTCCCATTGTGTGACTGTTATCGGTGTGCAGCAGGGCAATCCCCAGCACAAGTGCACCCACCCTTGACCACCCTTCCGTCCATGTGCCCCCCCCCCCTCCCTGCAGGCTGCCTACCCCCACATTGCCCAGATCTACAAGGAAGCTATCCCCACCATCCTCTGCCTGTTCCTGATGACGGTGGCCTGCACATGGCTGCTGCTGCACGCTGCCAGCCAGTGGGCACGCACACGAACAGAGGTAAGACCAGGATGCAGTATGATGCAGTGTGACGCAAGATGATGCATCCAAGCATGGTGACACCTGTAGCTACACAGTTCACAGCGTCCGTGTCAGTTTTCCAGGCTGGGTGTATTTGGGTAGGGATGTTTGCAGCTGCCCACAGGGACCACAGTCGGTTGTTTGCGTTGCGGTTGTGACCAGCCAGTGGTGTGGCACTTACCTCCCTTGCATACGCCTTACACACCATATAGGTCTTGCTGTCATGTCAAACAGTACGCATGCGTCCGTACACAGTCCCAAACATCGCGGCCAAGCATTTGTATGTGCATGTGCGCCAGGAACTTGCAGCTGTACTGCAACTGCCGCAACTGACTGTGTGAGTCGGTGTGTCTCCTATCCTGCAGGCCAAGCTGCTGAACCGCATCCCTCACGCAGCCAAGCACGCCCTCGCCATACAAAACCAGGCAGCAGGCGTGTCCCACTCCCACCTGGGGGGAGGGGGAGGGGAGGGCGGCAAGGGTGGGGTGTCTGTAGGGGCCAAGGGTCGCAGCAGTGACGGAGGTGGCAGTGTGAGTAGTGCTGGGGGTCTGTTGAAGCGGAAGGAGGGGGGTACCAGCAGCAGGGGTGTCAGCAGCACTGGTGAGCCCTCAGCTCCTGCTGATGTTGCTGATGTGCCTGCTAAGGTGGCACCCACACCCCTGGCCTCTGTTTGAGGGTCATGGGCATGACAGGGTGTATGCCTAGTAGGCCCTTGAGTGTGTTGAAGGAATACTTGTGGTGCTGCTGCTGCTGCTGCTGCTGGGGCAGCGTCAGTGTGACAAGTGTGTCGGTTACTGTTCATGACTGCTGTAGTTGAGTGTGTCTGGGATTGCCAATGTCCTCTGTCCTCTGGAGGGGGTTTGCGGGTGCTTGCAATCGTACCATCTGTGTACCGCACACAGAGTGTGTGGGTTATGTTCTGTGTTGTGTTGGGGCGTGTGAGCGACAGTGCTCATGCCTGTTTTGTCTGTACACAGCATTTTGTCTGTACACAACATGTGACTGGCAAGATGTGATCAGGCATCTTTGACGGGTTTCTGCGGCTTTTGAAAGGCCGCTGCATCGTGTGGTGTGTACATGAACTGGCTTGTCTGCTCAGCTGGTGCTGCGGCAGGAGCTGCCTGCTGCTAGTTGGACGCTCTGAGGAGTTGAAGGGGAGTTGATATGTTGTCTGGGGTATGCTTCAGGATGTTTTGAGGCCAGATCAGCATGTTGCCTGGCATAAAGCCACTGGCAAGGTACCTGTGGCAAACACGGCTTGGCACGAGAGCTTCAGTGGAGTTTGGTGTTCCACTGAGTGCATGCGGTGTAGTTGTGGGGACATGCTGCTGCTGCCGTTGGGGTCGCCATGTCCGTGTTGACAGGCGGAGTGTGAGTGTTTGGCATGAGTGGTTGGACCTGTGTTGCACCAGATGTATGTGTGGCTGATGTGGCCACATGCATGCCATCTTGTCAGTTGAAGCGGCCCACACTTGCACATGCCGGCTGCGCACTTGCACATGCGTAACACACCGTTTTGTGTTGAGCTTGATGGGCAGAGTTGTAGCTGTTCATCATCAGCCACTTGTCATTGGGTGGCAAGCTGTGTGCTGGGACGACACGTCATTCGCATAGCTTTCCTCTTATGCCAACAACATCCCCCATTTCAAGTCTTGCCTTGTCATGGTCGACGAGGATTGGCTGCTGCGCGGACGGACATTGACGCACCAGTCACATGCTTCGGCGCAACATCCTGCACCTGGAGACACACTCGATAGGGGATACACGACTTTCATCTCGATTCCGCCTTTCGACCAATAACCGCGTGCGACCACATGAGTCATGGTGACATGGCAGAACTGTCAGAGCAGCAGACAACAAAAAGTGCTTTGCCCCTGCGTGCAGGATCTCAGGTAGCATCCAAAGATCACGTGACTTTGCAGACGTAACATCCCACGAGAATCAAACAGCAGTAGCAGGATGAACTCTGCTTTCGGCTTCCTGGGACTGAACGACAGGGAGGCCAAGCCACGCAAGACAGGGCTGACAGAGATACGCGGCCCGTGAGTGTGTTGAGCACACACCTTCTCACACATGTGAAGTACAGTCGTTTGGCACAGGCTCAAGCCAGAGGAACGTGCTAAATTGCACATATTGTACAGTTCAGCATGTGTCGGCTGCAAAGCTCAGCATGCATGCAGCTGCTTGTTGCCGCATTGCATGGTGTTGCAAGGGGCGAAACTGCCACGGCGGGCCTTGAACACAAAGATTCACAGTTGGAGGTTCAGTTTGAAACGCGCTGTTCCATATGCATGCCATGATGGGCTGTGTTACAGCACAGTTATGCCGAGCCCCCACTCTCAGGGGGCCCGCTACAATGCATTGCTCACTGCAATGAACTTCATTGAAGGGAACAGCCTCAAAATGCGTCACTGTACTACAGTGGTGACCACAAAAGTATGATGGCATCCACACCCTACCAACTGCAACTGCAGGTACTACTCCTGCTTGGGGCTGCGTCAGTTGTCTGATGTGTTTGACCTAGCAGCAGGCCACGTTGACGGGGTCAAGTTTGCTGGTGGCTCCTTTATGGTCATGCCTGAGCAGGCAGTGCAGGCCATCACCCAGCTCTGCCACCAACACAAGGTGCGAGCCTTGGAGGCCCTCATGCTGTCATGGTGCTGTCATGATCATGTACCCGCAGCGGCAGCGCATGCCTGTAACAGTTGGTTGTGTGCCGTGCCAAAGTGAGGGGCACTAGGGGAGCACAATACCCTCATGACTTGGGCCCAGCCAAAGTCTGGCGATGAGAGTGGCAACATCATGTGATGTGATGCACTCAAAGTCTGCCACAAAATGCGATTGTTACAACCACCAATTGGTGGTTCATGCAGGCGTATGTGAGCACAGGTGGAGCCATTGAGCGTGTGTTGGCAGCAGGGGCTGGTCCCAGAAATGTCCCCTCGTACCTGGACGCTGTCAAGGTCAGTGCCACTGACCTGAGATGAGAGCACAACGGGTGTCTCCCGGAGAGAGTCTCTGTCATTCAGCTGATCTTCCAGTGCACAGCCATGTCACGGCCGGGCCAGTAGGTAACCACCTGCAGCTCGCAGCGTCATGTGGCTGGCAGGACGCTGTCAACAGCCTCGTGTCGGTTGGAGCTTGACGCAGAAAAGTGCAACTCGGCATTGCATCAGAGTGCTTGGGGTGATGGCTGGTGTCAAACATACAGGCCCGAACCGCACGGAGTATGCAGCCAATGGATTCACAGCTGTGCTCGACCTATAGCAAAACACCGACAGGGGTGGGGTCTGCCAGACTTTCTGTGGCACAAACGTTGTGCATGGCTTGTGGCACCGTGCCTGTGACAGGCCGGCAGCTCACAGCATGAATCCAATGATTGAGGTGTGCAAGCATTGAATGCTTGTTTGATCCCAACCTGAGCAGCTTTCCACGCTGGGGGGTGAACCGTTCACCCAAAGTGAACAAGGTACTATGGATGCCACCATATGATGGGCATCAGGGGCCACCCAGGCCCTCCCGGGGAGTTGATGCCCGACTCCATCCACCTCCCCCCCCCCCCCTTCCGTGCTGTCCAGGCGCTTGGTTTTGACGTTGTTGAGCTATCTACTGGCTTCATCAGCCTGCCCCTCAGGGACTGGCTCAACCTGGTGGACGATGTGAAGGATGCAGGACTCAAGGTGGGAGGGCGGTTTTGTGCAGTGTAGACGTGCCGCGGCCCCCCGGGGAGGGGGGGGGGGCACCCAACCTGGTGAACAATGTGAAGGACGCAGGACTCAAGGTGGGAGGGGACACATGCATGCACTTTGGGTGTGGGCGGGGGAAGGGGCAGGGGGGGGGGTGTTGACGCCTGCACTGCAGAGCCTTGAAGCAATGAGCGCCTGTGCGAGTGTGGAGGGATCACCAATGTTGCAGCGGCTGCTCCTGAGCAGGGCTTGATTTGTGATGCGGGACTAGTCCCGCATCACATAGTCGACTATGTAAAATGAGAGCATTGCACTCCAAGGCTTGCATCTACTGCTGTCGGACAGCCTGTTTTCTGATTGCCAGCTGACATGCCCTGCCTGAGGCACCAGTTGCACCTGCCAGATGCAGTGACTGCATGTGGCATGCTATTCCCCAGCAGTGCTTACCTGCTGTCTCTCTTTTTGTTGCAGCCCAAGCCCGAGGTTGGCATCCAGTTTGGTGCTGGAGGGACCTCCTCTGTGGGCTCGCTGGCTGCTGAGGGCACGCGGGATGTGAGGCAGCTAGTCAGTGCATGCAGGGCTTTCAAGGAGCATGTGAGTGCAGGGCGCACAGAAAGGACTGCTCCACTGGATATTCTTGTGGCCCACAAGCACTCCCATTCAATGGGAAAGTCCGGGGGGGGGGGGGGGCATATGAGCCCAGTGCATGTGCGAGTCCCTTTCGGATCCTTGGGAGCAGGTTGTGGGCCGCCCACTTTGCATTGTGTGCGACACACCCCTGCACTTCTGAATGCTGGGCTATTCTGCTAGCCTAGCAAAATACTGTGACAGTAGTACTACTACTATAGTGCGTCTGGCCCAGACGCATGATGACATGATGATCATGCATCAAGGCCCATCAAACCAGCTTGCAAGTACTGCTGGTGCTGCCCCTCCTCTCCCCTGCTTCCACCCCAGGGTGTTGAGCTGATCATGATTGAAAGTGAGGGCATCACTGAGCAGGTGTCCACCCCCCGATACGATGTGGTGGCCACCATTATGGCTGAGGTGGGGCAGCAGCACGTCATGTTTGAGGCAGCAGAGCCACACGTCTTCTCATGGTGAGCAGACTCTGCTGGGCCCCAGGGCCTGTGTGTACACCTAACAACAGTGCGTGACACAGCAATTGGTTTAGCTAGACTCTATCCCTAGCCCTTGACCTGATGTCAACTTCACAACAACTCGACGCTGCCGCCTTGTAGCACGTTCAATGCGGCAGCCACGCGGATGGCCCACTGGCAGTGTGGCTCACACTGGAAGCCCCTGGCATATGCGCTGTAGTACGGTACCGTGACACTCACTGCTCACGTGTGTCTCATGCACACAGGTACGTGAAGACGTATGGTGCGGATGTGAACCTGTTTGTTGACCACAGCCAGATCCTGCAGCTGGAGTGCCTCAGGCGGGGGTGTGGGGCACCAATGACACATGGGGACGCATTGTCACCTACAGGGGCCAAGAGCAGCAGCAGCAGCAGCAGCAGCAGCAGCGGTAGGAGCCTCACCAGCTGCACCTGCTGCTGCTGCTCGTCCAGCCCACTGCAGACACGGCAATGCAAAGGCGGACCTGGCTGGGTGTTTAGGGAAAGGGGGCCCCTGATAGTATCAGTGGTGCGGGCTGCAACAATGGTTCAACAAGTTGCAATTTGCAATAATGACAGTTGTGGGGCGGGCATAGCCACGATGTTTCCTTGGCAAGCCACATTCACATGCCATGATGGCTGCATGCCGCTCGTCAACAGCACATGTTGCTGCGCATCATGCGGGAAGGTGTTGAAAACCAGGAAGTGTGAGCCCTTGCGTGGGCAGGCCAGTTTTTCATCACCAGAAACTACTCAGCAGACACGAACGGGTCTGTCTACGACCAACAGGAACCTGAACAGAGCTGTACCTCCACCAGGTCTGTTATCTCATAGGCAGTCTTTGCCGAACTGTACGTCTTTCAGGACTGAATGTCCGAATAATGGAGGCATTATATGAGCATATAGAGCAGGTTTGAACGACTGCTGGATAGAGCAGGTTTGAACGACAACCTTGTGGACGTTGTAGTGTTATTTTGGTGGCGTTATGTTATTCTCGGGCAAGGCCGCACTCAGTGCACACAACACTGCGAACTGCATATCGCCACCGTAGTCCGTTGGTCTATCAGTGACACTTGATCCGGTGAGATTCGTCACGAACACGTCCCAAGGTTCCCAAAGTTGCATCGATGGACACCTTCGCTGCTGCAAAGTGGGAGCAGGCTCTGAAGCTGCTGCGTGTCGTGACTGAGGACCCTATCAGCTGTGGAGACGCGTCCTTGTCTGGCCGGGCGATGAACAATCTCCTGGGCAACAAGCTGCAAAGTGATGGCACTTTCACAATCCGACGCCATCCTAAAGCACACTTGAAAAAGCTCGTGCAGCAGATGCAGGTGCGTACGTACAATGGATCATGCATGCCTCAGGGGCTGCAGCGGCTCCACAGCAGCTGCAATGCAGTGCGTCAGAGTGTGAGCTTGGATTGCTGCCACAGTCCCTGTGCTGCTTCCCTGTGTGGTGTTTGGCCCATGGCCATCATGCAGCATCAGCACAATTTCGTCTGAACAGGCCAGCAGGCTTTGTTGTATCCTAACATATGGCATGCTGATAGTTGTTCAATGTCAAGCAGGTGCTGAGCAGCAGCTGCTTGACATTGACTGGCAGCAGCACTGGCAGCACTGCCGCATGCCTAAGCCCTAGCAGTATTGTTACGCCAGCAACTCGGCTGCTGATATGACTGATCGGCCTGCCTTGCAGCATTGGGGTAGGGGTGTCAATGTGTTGCCTATATCGCATGCTTTACAGCCAGAGGCTCCAAGTCCACTCAGTGCTGCCTCTGGTGCTGTTGCACTGCCATTGGTCCCTGCGCATGCTCCTGTATCGCAGGTGCCGTTAAAAGTCGGCACAGCTGTCAGAGCTGCAGCTCAGCACGGCCAGACCTCCCCAGGCATGCACGCAGCGCTCAGCTTGCTAGAAGTCTGTTGAGCACAGCAGCAGCATCAGGGCTCATACAGGACAATGCTGCTGCCGGCAACCTCGCCATCAGCATGCGGCAGCAGCTGCAGCAAGCCGAGGTCCTGCAGCACCTTACAGTGGTCATGGCAGCGCTGGCTGCACACTTGCGCAGCGAAGCAGCGGCACTCGAAGGCATGGGCTGGGAGGAGCAGCACGCAGTTGCCAACAGCATGATAAACAGCGGTGCGTCAATTGTGCGCTTCGAGGTGGTCGCCCGTGTGTACCCCTATCTGATGACAGTGTGGTTCACACAAGGGGACACCATGGAAGCCAACAGCATCTCATGGCTGTGTGACCCTGCTTGGGGGCATGCAATGGCCGCTATGCAGCTGTGCACCGCAGCGCTGCAGCATGCTAGCAGCGTGATGCAGCACGTGCTGCCGGCTATGCAGCAGCAGGCGCCGCATCGCGCAGCTGGGCTGCTGCGAGCGCTGCAGGACAGGACAGCAGCCGCGATGAAGTTTGGCCATGCTTTGTCAGTCCCGCTGTCACTGGCTGGCCACAACATGCCGCCCGAAAACAGCGAGCCTGCCCTGGTAATGCAGCGGCAGCAAGTGCTTATGCAGCTGCTGTCACAGGAGTGCCTGCCCTTTACTGCATCGATGGTGGTGCAGTTCAGCTCAAGGGTCAAGGCAGGCAGCCCGCAGCCAAGCAGGGGCAAACAGCGGCAGGGAGGCAGCAGCAGTGAGCGTGACCACGGCAGCAGCGCTACGCAGCGGGGTCACTTGCAGCAGCCTGGGGCTGCTGCTGGCAGCAGCAGCAGCAGCAGCAGCAGCAGCGGTGACAGGGCTGTTGGGGATGTGACACCCACGCCCTGTCAGCTGCAGCTCTTTGAGCTGTTGGGCTTGCACCCCCAGCTGGCGACTGTGGCGCAGCAGACAGAGCACAACCGCTCTGTTGAGCTGTCTAACATCTCTACCACCCTCAATGCATACACAGCATGCTTCAACACACTACAGCATTACGCCGGGCCAGTAGACGAGCGGTTCAAGCAGCAGCTGTGGCTGCTGCTGCCGTGTGTGCTGCTGCCGTGCGCCAGCAACCTGATGCTGCTGCCAGCTGGCAGCAGCAAGAAGGATTCCATGCAGCTGGAGCAACAGCAGTCCATTGCGGTCGGGTTGCTGCATGATATGCTCAGTCTGACCTGGACTGCAGTTACGGTGCGCAACAACCACCTGTTCTTGGGCGGTGGTGTGGCAGATGACCCGTCAGTAGCTATGTCGGGTGAGGTGTTGGGTGGGGTGCTGCGGCTGGCAGACCAGCTGCTGCTGCAGCCACAGGCTGAGCTGCAGGGGCAAGCAGCAGCAGCTGCACCTGCAGTTGCTGCCCTTGGCAACCGGGCCAAAGGCAGCAGCAGCAGCAGCAGTACAGCAGCAGCGCCAGTCAGCAAAGGCGCGCCTTTGATCCGCCAAACCGCACAAACGCGGGGTCAGCAGGCAGAGTATATATTGCAGCTGCTGTCAGCAAGCCTGGCATGCCTGCACCTCTCATCATCAGCCAGCAGCAGCAGCAGCAGCAGCAGCAGCAGCAGCAGCAGCAGCAGCAGCAGCAGCAGTAGCAGCACACCAACTCCGCTGGGCGAGCGCAGCAGCGGCGACACGGCCGCTGCTGTCCCTGTCGCGGCTGCTGCTGCGGCGGCGCCTGCTGTGCCGGTGTTGGTTGACAGGTTTGTCGATGTCTGTACAGCCACAGAGGCCAGCCTGCGCGCAGCAACCACAGCAATGCGGATACGACCTCACAACGAATCCCAGGAATTGATTGATCGCTGCCTGCTTGGGCTGTGCTTCGGGTTTGATGGTTTTGTGGTCGAGAGTTCCAGGTCCCCGCTCATGCTGCACTTGGGCCTCCGCGGGCCTGAGGCGCTGGCATTGGAGCAGCAGCAGTGTTAAAGCACACTCAGCACTGTGCAGAAGCTGGGCCGTACAGGGGCGATCTGGGGGCAGCATGCAGCAAACCACTGCTGCACGGCAGCTGCACATGCAGCAGTTGGACTGTTGCAGGCACGTTTGCCTCAGGCGCAACGCTCTGAGCCAGCAGCAGCAACAGCAGCAGCAGCAGACAAACAGGCGCTCTGCACACCGGCTGCAGTGGCTCAGCTGGCTGAGGTTGAGTACCTACCCAGCCTTTTGATCCTGGGCCGCTGCTGCTTGACTTGGGCAGAGCAGCTGCACCAGCACGGGTCGGAGCTGGTGTCATCCAGCGCAACAGCGCCACAGCAGCAGCAGGAGCAGCAGCAGCAGCAGGGAGGGGTGCACGGGCACCACTGTGCTGCTCATGTGTGCATCCCCGGGTGGTGGGTGGGACAAGACGACTTCACGGCTCCACCCTGTGGGCTGGAGCGGGTGGTGGCAGCAGTGTCTTCATGGGTTGGTGGTGTCACAACACCTGCGGCACACACAGTGCTAGCTGCTGCTGCTGGTGGGGACACACAGCAGTTCAGGCAGCAGCTGGAGGCAATAACAGCAGCACAGCAGGTGTTGGGGCAGGAGGGGGTGAGCGAAGCTGCACTGGCAGCACTTGTGCAGCAGTTGCATGCGACCGGGATGATGCTCAGCAGCGTTGCAGTGCCGCACTTCTGCAACAGCCCCTTCTGTGCGAACCTCAGTGGGCCAACAGAGGTGCAGCTGGTGTCGGGGCGCAGCTGCATCTGTGCGGGGTGCTGCACGGCCCGCTACTGTGGGCGGGTCTGTCAGCGGCAGGCCTGGCGGCAGCACAAGGCAGTGTGCAAGGCACTGGCAGCTGCTGCTGCCGCTGAGCCTCAGTGTAGTTGATTATGCCCAATGTTACGTTTGGGCTGTTAGTGGGTCACGCCTGTGGGGTCATGGCCGTATTGATGGAAGGCTGATGGCCGCCTCAGGCCTTATCACATCATGCAGCATGCTCATTTGGTTTGTTGGTCCGGGCGCTGGGCAACCCTTGGGCAAGGGGTGTTGGGCTTTCCTCATATGTTGTGTGCGTGATCCCCCCCCCCCCCCCCTCTTGTACCTTCGAAGTATACTTGGCTTGTTGCTGTGTATGCCGCATGAGCACTGGGTTCATCGGAGTGGTCTGGTGAGGCGACAATTTTGGAGGGTGTCAGCAATGCATTTGACAAAGTTGTACATCGTTGAGTGTGGGCAATACCTCCGCACTTGGGGGTTCTGAATGCTAGCAGCCCGGGCTGAAGCTACCCCCTTGGCACTGGTCAATGCATCACATGACTTTGCAAGTGCTGAACCACCCGTCTGTGTGCGTGGCGAAACTGAGCTTGAGTGTGTGAGTGCGCTAGATTTGTTGCAACAAACATTCAAGCAACGAACACAATGTGCTATAGGGCGGGGTTACCAGTACCCCACCATGAGGCAGTTGGCGGGTGTGTGCCAAGCCCTCTGTACTGTGAAACAAGACCGTCTGTGAAACAATATTGAATGATTCAGTGCAGTGCATCTGCTCTCTGCTGCTAGCAATCTTTGCAAGTCAATGTCAAGGTGAAGTCAGCCTGTTTGAGAGAACTGTAGATACTGTGACCTTGGTACCACCTGCCTGCCAGACAAACTTGCTGCTACAAAAAACAAGAACTGGTAGCCAACTACCAGCTGTATATGAGCGAGCCCCCACTGTCCAGCAAATGGCGAACTGCTGTGTGAGGTGCCTGTCTGACAGGCCTGAGGCACCCTTCTGCTTAGTGAGCCCCAGAAAGGGTGTGTACCGTGTCCTGGAGCATTGGGTGCAGGGTCGAACAAGCAACGGGACCTAACTCATGGGGAAGGTCTGGGGACCGGGCCTGCTGCACCCATGCCTGCCAATGCTGATTGATAGCTTGCACAGCCTGTCTGGCACTCTGCTGGATCCAGCCAGTTGTAGTCCCTGCAAGACTGAAGCATTGCTGTAAGACTGAAGCATTGCGGTAGGGCTGGGTGTGGTGTTTTCAGGAGTTGACTCAGCTCTGTACCCTGCTGCCTCAACGTTGAGGAGAGGCAGCATTGACTCCGGATGTTAGTCAGTCAAACATTGAGGGATGGGAACGAAAGCCGTCTACTATCGGCGTCCGAGCTGTTAGAAGTATCGTGTCTGTGCGTTGAACTTGCTGTCAAGAGAGGTCGAGGTCGTTTCTGCAAACCAGCTTCAGCAGCAGCCACACAATCGCACACACCATGAACGCGTTGGTGAGCAAACAGCAGAAACGCTAGTCTGTTGCTGCTTCAAGGCCGGACGACTGACGTAATTGCTGTCATGCAGGCGCAGCGGGCGTTCAGCTCTCGCAGCAGTGCCTTTGTGTCATCACCAGTGGCCCCCATCAGGCGTGTGGTCCTTGCAGCGGTGAGCGGTGGAAACGGGTTCAATTGGGGATATTGGTGCTTTGGATAGGTTTTGGACCCCTTGGGTAGGCCTGGTACCTCTACAGAGTGCAACATCAGAAGTGCAACAGCAGCAGCAGCAGCAGCAACAGCGGCAGCAACTGCGTGCTTGTGCACATGCACTGGTGGTTATGGTGGACATTTTGAGAGTCGGATGGTCACTCTCGTACCACACGTTTTTCGTTATGGTAGGCGGGCAGCATGCATGTGAGGCAGTTCAGTCAACGACTGGCAGCCCTACAGATTTATCACCTGCCACCCAGCAAAGTTTGCGCATGCACAGGGATGTGTGAAGCTGCTGTTGTGTGACCTGGCAGCTGCGTATGCTGGCCATGGCTTGCCTGTATCCAATGTCTCTGTGCTTGTCAGCCAAAAGTAGTGCTTGTGGCTGACAAGTGCAGAGACCTTTCATACAGGCATGTCATGGCCAGCATACGCAGCAGCTATGCAGTCTACAGCATGTGCTGCTTCATCAGCGACTAGGCCCCTTGTCAGATGAGAGGGGGGGGGGGCATCTGTGACGTCAGCGTCGGCTTGCTTGGCAGCACAGCCAGGTTGCCGGCTTGGGTGTATCTTCATAGCATGCAGTGTCAGCCATATGGATGGTGCGATGGATGACACGGCAATATCATTAGCAGCAGCAGGCAGCCAGCAGGATGCCAGACCACCGCAGCAGCAGCAGCAGCAGCAGCAGCAGCAGACCCTGGAGTGCGTGTTTGCAGCACTCAAGCAGCAGATGCTGCTTTCCAGTGATGTGGGCAGCTGAGGCAGTCAGTGTTTGCCAGCAGCACCATTGGTGTTGGCAGCAGGCTTGGGGACGGGCACCCTTCAAATGTGCATGTGCTGCCAACAGCAGCTGTTGTGCTATTGTGTGCGCCTTCACCACAGACTCAGCATCCATTAACATATGTTGCTGCTGCTGCTGCCGCCCTGCTGTTGCTGTTGTGTGTGCAGCCTGTGGTGAAGGTGTCAGCAGTTGAGGTTGAGGCCAAGCTGAAGACACGCAAGGTGGGTGGTCCAGCCTAAACCCTAACCCCTAGGTCGAGGCAGGTCAGCTTATGTGTGTGGGGTTTGCGCACACAGAGACCTCTGTTTTGGTGGTGGTTGTGGTGGGCAGGGGGGGGGGGGGGGGGGGTTGTGAAGGCAGTCACAGACATGCTGCCAGGTGCATTGAGCACAGTTGCGGGGGCTGGGGGTGGGGTTGTAGTAAGATCGCAGAGGCTGGGGGTGGGATTGTTGCGGTTGGGGTGCTGTGACGCTTGCGGCACAGTTCTCCAGCAAATGCCGGCCCGGGGCAGCTTGCTAGACGATCTGCCTATCAGCAGGCATGGTGCAATCAGCCAGCCTGAAAGTCCCAGGATGCTGCTGGGCCAATGCTTGCCTTCCAGTGGGGTGGGATGCACCTGACAATGTCATCAGCTGTGGACTGGCCAGCCATCAGCCACACTCCCTTGCAGGGGTAGGGGTAGAAACGGGTGGCCCATGGGTGGGCTCATACTGCACTTCCTTGCCCTGTCCTGCCTGGCAATTACTATGGGGGTCTGCTAGCTATCAGCTGACGGCCTTCGCCTATGCCCCGCATCACATGTGGCATTTGCAAAGTGTAACCCCCCCCCCCCCCCCGTCCAGCGCGCGCGCCGCCCTGCTGTCCTGCTGCGGCCTGCATCCATGTGATATGCTGCGACGACCTATCCCGCTAGTGCCCTCTCTTTTGGCCGGAGCTGATCTCCCTCCCTCCCCCCTGCTGCATGCCTCTCCTTGTACCTCAGTCTGCTGCCAAGCGCTACAAGGTGACCCCCCCCCCTTTGGCAGTGCTTGACTACTCCTTGCTTCAACCCAACCTTGTGTGCCCCCCCCCCCCTTGCTTTCGTCTCCTGTCTCTCTCTGCAGTCTGCTGCCAAGCGCTACAAGGTGACCGGCAGCGGCAAGGTGATGGCGCGCCACAGCGGCAAGCAGCACATGAACGAGAAGCAGACGCGCCAGAAGAAGCGTGACCTGGCCAAGACCTTCACAGTGGACCCATCAGACATGTACAGGGCAGCTCGCTGCCTGCCCTACGCTGACTTGAAATAGGCATGCAGCCTGTTGTCGGGGTCGTTGTAGGGGTGGCGTCAGCAGCAGCAGCAGCAGCGGCGGCGGCGGTGCATGCAACAGTATGCTCTCTGGCAGTAAAGTGCTACGACAGCAGCTGAGTGGTCGGCAGCTGTGAGGCTGCCAGGCTGTTGGTGTGTGAGCGCAGCAGCGGCTGGTGCTGTGTGGGCTGAGGCTGTGGGGTGATGACAGGGTTTCAGCAGTGCATGGGATGTGTGTTTGGGAGGGGCGGGTGTGTAACATGGGGTCACTCTGCAGTGTTTGCAGGGATTGAGGGGACCTTGGACTGCTCCAGGGCGCTGAAATGGTGATAAGGCAGCACCGTGCTGGCCCAGCACCCGGGGCCAATCTTTTCAATGAAGCTTGCAAAGCGGCGCACTTTGCACACTCACCAGTCAAGCACACTCAGTGGGGCTGTTGACATGACAGCAGCAGCGGTTCTTCCAGCTGTTCACAGTCCTGCCAGGTTGATGCTGGACATCAATATTGCAGCCAGCCACACGGTTCCCTGCCAAGGCCATTCAGTTGCAGGTGAAACAGCAAGCAGTCAAGCTGAACCAGCAGCCTTTAGGGAGTACCATAACATCAACATTCAAGTCTAACTGATATGGTTGTTGTTACATAGTTCAGGCCTTGAAACAGTGCCTAACAAACCCTCAACCACACCTGAGTATGCCAGCACGTCCATTGTCAGTTGCTGGTGTCACGCATTTGCAACATATGGTGTCACACACCAACATGCACCGCTCACACTAGCATGGAGCACTGCAATGCCAGGCAGAACCTCGCTGAACAGCACAATGCATTGGACGATGCCCTCACGCACTATACACATGCATTGCCTCCTTTCCTGTCACACTGTCGCAGCACCTCAGGCCTGCCTAAGCCACAGCATCATGCACTGACGGCTCAATAATCCATTCCACCCCCAAACACATCGTCAACCACAGCTTCACCACACGCCCTGCTTTTGCTGCTTCCCCCCCTCCCCTTAGCCTTGCTGCCCCCCTTCTTCTTGCTCACACCACTCCGGCCCCTGCCACCTCCCACAGCTGCCTTGACACCCTCAGCAGCAACAGCAGCCGCAGCAGCAGCCTGGCGTCTCTGCTGCCCAGCACCCCGCCTCTGAGGCCTGCTGCTGTCACCCCCAGTCCAGCTGTCATCCCTCTCATATGCCAGCTCTCCACTGTGCATCCCCCCTGCTGCTGCTGCTGGCCCGCCTGCAAACACCTCAGATGGTGCATATGTGTATGAGTGTGCTGTGGGGCCAGGTGGGGCCTGTGCTGGCATGCTGTCGTGCCTGAAGGTGTTGTACTGTGCTGCCGACTGTGGAGGCTGCCGTTGCTGATGCCCCAGGGTACCAGAGCTCCCAAAGGCTTCCGAAGGCGGCCGGGCAGTATAGTGCGTATCTGCCTGCCAGTGCTGCTGCTGCTGCTGCTGCTGCTGCGGCCACTGCTGCTGAGCTGGGTAGTGCTGAGAGGTTTCCATGCCTGGCCTCCTGAAGGCTGAACAGCCATGACTGGTGCGCTGGCCCACTGGCTGCTGCTGCTGTTGTTGCTGCTGCTGTTGGCCTGGCCATGGCTGAGCAGCAGCATCAAACTGCCTTGCCGGGCGGCCCTGCCGCTCGTATGGATGCTGCTGCTGCTGTTGTTGCTGCTGCTGCTGGCGGTACAAGCTGCTGCGATCCAGGACCTGCTGCTGCTGCAGTTGTGGTGCCCAGCTGCTGCCCTCCGTCTCCCAGTTGGCTGGCTGTGCTGCCCCGCCGTCCCCACTGTCACCACCCAGCCAAGCAGGGCTAGGGATACTTGCTGCTGCTGGGGCGGGTGTAGGTGTGCGGCGTTGCTGTGGTGGCTCCCACAGTCCTGGGCTGTCTGCAGGTGGGTGCTGGTGCATGTAGCCCTCATGGCTGTGGTGCTGGGGGGCAGGGCGCTGGGGTAGGGTGTGCTGTGTGATGTGCTGGGTCTCAATGATCACTGCGGCACAGCACAGCACGCCACACACAGCACACCACAAGTCAGGGCGCAGCGCACGTCCTCAGCACCGCCACTGGCTATGCCTGCCAGCAGAGCATTGCGTACCTGCTCAAGCGTCTGTCCTCTTGCAAGCTGATGATCAAGACTGTTGTGGGGCTGTTGCCGAATCAGCAGGCAAGTATTGCAGGGTGCTGCAGAGTGACTGTGTCGACAGGTGCTCAACTTGGAGCTTTGTCACAAGACGCAAGGCGCTGCTTGTCCAAGCCCCGTTCGCCGTGTCCACCCACCTTTTGTTGGCTTGCTGCCAGACCTGTGGTGTCCTGAGCCCCCTGTATGCACCTCCTGCACGACCACACGCCTCTGCACCACAGCTGCAGCAGGGGGGTGGCCTGGACCATGAACAGAGGTAGCTGTGTGGGTCACCACAGTCTCCTCTACCACCACACGCCTCTTGCCCCTGGCTGGCTGACAGCTAGCTGCTGCTGCTGTTAGCCCTGCAGCAGGGTGGGAACTTGTGTGGTGTGCTGTGCTGGGGTTGTGTGGGACCAGGGCCAGGTCTGTGCAGGGAGGCTGGGTGCATGGAGTGCGCTGACTGTTCGTAGCTGCTGCTGCTGCTGCTGCTGCTGCTGCTGCGGATGTAAAGTCATCATCTGGCTCTTCCACAGTGTACTGCTGCTGTTTCTGCTGCTGCTGGCCCGGGTGCTCAGCAGGCAGCTCCTGCACCCTCTGCTGCTTGAGGGGACCCCACCACGGCTGCTGCTGCTGCTGCTGTGCCGGTGGTTTGCCGCCCTGCTGGTGCCCTGCTTGCTGTTGGAGGCCCACGACCGGCTGCAGGACTGGATGTGTCACTGCTGTTGAGGATGCAGGAGGGTGAGCATGACCGATAGCTGGTGTTGCTGGTGCTGCTGTGGTTGCCGGCTTGGGTGCTGCTGGGGTTGCTGCCGGTGGTGCTGCGGTTGCCAGCACTGGAGGCAAGCCCAAGGCCTGCACTGTCCTGTTGAGGTCGTCCAGCTGGGTGCGCTGCAGCACACAGGAGAGGTGGCAGAAGATAGCGCACGGACAGAGCAGTGCCCTGGTCAAGTCAGATGTGTGGTATGACGGAGCAGTTCTCGCTGGGTAAGATGTGCGGCGTGTGGTTGCGCCTGAAGGTCTGGGTAACAGATTGATGTTACCCTTGCACACAAGCTGAAACGTCTAGCCCTGTTGCAGAGCGGCACAAGCTGCTGCAAGAGCACAACCACTGTTGCTGGGTGACTGACCGAGGATGTAGGTCAGTCACCCAGCAACAGTGAGAGTGTTCTTGCAGCAGCTTGTGCCACTCTGCAGCAGGGCTAGTCAGTCGACTCACCGCTGAATGCTTACCAACTGGATTCCAGTGCACACAAACACTAAGTGCACTCAACTCAACACCAGTGCTGCAAGGATACTGCTTATGCTTGCAAGAAACCGGTCTGCCTTGCCCGTACTTCACAGCGCCTGTTGGCTGTGTGGCACGTATTCATCCAGTCGTTTGCTGGGTCAACAAGTTACGTTTGTAGCTTGCAATTTTGCTGGTGACAGGGTTGCTGGCAGCAAGGAAGATAAGACGGCTGTGCAGGTGCCGTCCTCAAGGAGAATATGCAGGACTGCATCTTTACTGTGCAAGATGCATGCGTGTCCTACACTGCATCAGGCTGCTGTCAGACTAAGTGCTGCCATGTGTCGCGCCATGTCCTGCAGGAGTGTGCCACTTCCAGAGAGTGTGCGCTCATCTGCCCAGCTGAGTGCAGCCCCTTGCGTGCGAATGCCACAAAGCAGCCTACAACTGTCCGCTCATACACCCGTGGACACCTCACAAGCAACATCAACATGCCGACTGCCGCTCCCTCGCAGGTTGCCATACCCCCCGCTCGCCCGGACACATGCCGTCCCGCCCCACCTTGCGTTCCAGGTCTTGGTGTCCTTGGCTGACCTCCAGCTGCAGACTGCTCAGCTCCACCTCTTGCTTGGCCAGCCTGGGGTGTTACAGAGCGGGAAGCAAGCACAGCCAGCCAGATTGTTTGGTCAGCGTTCCCGTGACCTGTCAAGCATGCCGCCCAACCATATCCCTCTGACCCTGAACTTGCCAGCGCTACAGCAGGGCCATGGCAATCATCCACAACATACAGGGCAAGTCAGAGCCAGCAACAGCGGCAAAGGCCTGCATGTGCATGGCGTGTGAATTGCCTGCCGCTGCAAGCAAAGTGTGCCGGCTTCAAGCTGTCGCCCTGCAACAGCCGCCAAACACACCCTGACAGTCTAGGCCCACTGCTGGGCACAGTGCATGTGCATGTGTTTCGCGTCCCCGACCATGACACCCATGATTCAAGGGCAAGAAGCCGCACAGGTAGGTCTGGCAAGGTGAGAAAACTGAGCGCTCCAGCTCCACCCCCAACCCAAAGTTGTAGATCACATGTGGGATCAGCCAGCAGAGGTCTGCATGTTCGTTGCATGGACCGCAGCAAGCATACCCTGCCTGCTGCCCCAGCCCCGCGAAAGCCATGTACTGACAGCCCCGATTCTTCCTTTTGCGCTGAGTGCATGTCGCCTCATTCATGCCGAAGCAGCTATGCAGCTGCAAGATGCGCAGGATGCCCCCCCCCCCCCCCCCGCCCCGCCCTGCCCCGCATGCCAACACTCCTCTACCCCCCCCCCCCTCCCACCCACCTGCACTTTTGCTCCAGCAGTCCCTCCTCCCTCCTGGCCAGCTCCTGCTTCAGCTGTGCCAGCTGCTGTGCTGCGGGGCCATCAGCCTCAGCCACCTAAAGAACAACAAGATTACACCTGTAGCTGTGAGGCTCAAAAGCTCATGCCAGCCGTTCATTGATATCACGGAGATGGCAGAACAAACCAGAGGGAACCACAACAAAGAGAATCAAAGCAGAGAGTTGCTGACGCTTTTAAGAGGATGCACACCAACCCCACAAACCTCACCTGCAGCTGAGCCATCAGCTCAGTGCTGGCAGCAGACTCTGCTGCTATCAGCTGCTTCACACTGGACACTGCAGCTTGGCTGTCCAGCACATGCTGCTTCAGCTGCAGAGCTGCTGCCTTCTGCTGAGTGAGAGACTGATGCTTCTCCTGGAACCTCTGCTTCAGCTGGGCCACCTGTTGTGCAGGCAACAATGGAAACAGCTCTACAGATGGTTCCAGCCAGTGCAATACCTGGGCCATTTGGGGTTTGGGGTTGTTCTGGTTCCCTGGTCGAGGAGCGGTGCTGGGGAAAGTAGGATTGAAGGATCAGTCCAAGGCAATTGCCTTGCAGATTGTAACGCTACAGTCCACAGTACGCTCAGATCACTTCACCTGTGCCTCTGCTGCTGCCTGGGCCTGCTGCAGGGCTGCCTCCTGCTCCTGCAGGGCGGCCTGGCTGTATGCTGTGCTGAAGCTGCTGCTGTCTGACTCACAGGAGCACACCAGCGACTCAACCTCTGCCTGCAGGGCCTTCACCTCAGCCTGCAGGGAGTGCAGACGAAGCTCAGCACAGCGCGAGTCCTTCAAGCCTGGTGGGGAGGCTGCACGTTGTGAGTGCAAGTCGCAGGCATGTCCTGGAGCACCAGGCAAGCTGCCAGTTCATGCACGTCTGACCCGATGGATTGAACACGCTGATATGCAGAAGCTGAGACATGCTTTCCTGCAGTTATCAGCACGGCAACGTTTCAAAGACCCCAGCTTGCCCCTGTTGGCCCATCTGACCTGCAACCGTTCCTTGTTGCTCTGTGCTGATGTAGCTTGGCCCTTCACACACTTCAGAACTTCTGTGAGGTCTTCCACACACTCCTGCTGCTCGTGCAGTTGGGCAGTGGCGGCATCTGCTTTCTGCTCCAGCTCCTTCCTGTGCTTCTGCTGCTGTGCGACTGCCTGCCTCAGCTGCATGCACCTGTGTGACTCCTGTGTGCACTGGCTGTCAAGCTCATCCAAGCCAGCTTTTAGCAGCGTCAGGGTGTGAGCAAGCTTGTTGAAGTCCATGGCTGCAGGATCTACGGCACCTGTCTCGGGGGAGGTCGAGTGCTCCCCCAACAGCAACAGCAGTGTGCCTTCAGCTGGTCCAAGAAAGAGGTTGCGGTTAGACGATCGACATACAGTACATACCACCCACCAGTGGTCCTGGCAATAGGACCCTGCGAATGCTAGGCTGGCGTTCATGTCATGTGTCAACCCCAACTGCCATGAATGAGATTCAAACGCTGACACTCAGACTTCGTAGGCAGGCACGGGAAGGCCGAAAGTCATTTGCGCATGAACCCAACTGATGCAGCTGATCACGCAGACACAGCACAGGGGCCAGCAATGGAGATAGATCAGTGCCCCACACCCAGCACAGAGTCACTGGCATGGCTGCAGAAAATCTACGACCATGGGGTATGTAGTCATATAAACTGGCTGAATAGCAGCACGAGCCTGCTCCCTGGCTCTAGACAGGCAGCTGACAGCGGTGGGCGATCAGCAGCAGTTCAGCAAACTTCCCTCTACCAATCTTCAGCCACCTCACTCCCTGAATTCGCAGAAGTCCACCAACAACGAGTCCCTCTTCAGCTACTTCAGAGGCCAAACCAAGAAGGATGACATGACGGTAAGCCTCTGCTGTTACCTGCAGCCAGTGGCAAGCTGAGCTGGCACCAACAACTGTTGCAACTGGCCGTGTGCTGACACAGTTGTTAAGATCAACTTCGGAATGCGTGTTGTGCTGTGCAGCTGCCTGTGATCAACTTGGTGACATCATCGTGCAAGGCAGTGTTTGGCAGCACCAGCACCAGCACCAGCTCTGGCACTGCAGCAGCAGGGCAGCTGGACCCATCAGCATGCGCCTCCTACCTCTACTACATGTGAGCCAGCATGCTGCAAGCAGAGAGTGCTTTGAATAAGTCCTGGTCATGCATGGCAGACGTCTGCCCAGGCTGGCCAGCACATTCCGTGCTGGTGTTGTGCAAGGATACTGCTGGTGATGCTTGTGTCGCACTGCTCTTGATGCTGCAGGGTTGCTGAGGGCTTGCTGCAGCAGCTGTTCCCGCGTGATGCGCAGCAGACAGCAGCAGCACGGCCCCAGCGCTTCAAAGGCATGATCAAGGTGGGTTGACAGCTCTGCTGCCACTTGGCCTGAAATCGCTCATGCGGCAGGACTGGGTTACAGCCCTGCAGCCTCATGGACAGGACAGGAGCACCCCAAAGTTGAGGCGGATGCCCCTTTGGAATTCTGAGCCAGTCCTGTGTGAGCGCTGCTGCAACGCTGCCTCAAACTTATAAACGACAGCTGTGCTGCTGATAAGCACTGCCAGCTGTGTACCTGGATGCTGAGCTGAGGCCCAGCCTTTCTATGTTATGAGGAGGGATCAATTTCAGATGATGAAGCAGCATGAACTGTGCATGCGCAAGGCATGTAACCCCTCGCGACCTGCCACTACTGTCCATTGTTATCGGTATCTGCAGGTCAGCAACCCTCCAGCCTGCACCCAGCTGGTGGGCAGTCAGGAGTTCCATATGCCGCACATTGAGTGTGCACTGCACTTGGTGCACTTCATCACCACAACACCCCAGGTGAGGCACACTGCAACACTGGCTGTGTCTTTGCGTGAGGCGTGGTCTGTGCATGCAGACAGCGACTGCACATCTGCCGTCTGATGTGTGCTTGCTGGCTCTGTCATGCGTACCAGCAGCCACCCCTCCACATATTTCAGCCCCTAGCTGTGTCCCACCTAGGCATGCAATCTTGACCTGCTGCACCTGAAGCAGCATGTTGTGACTGGCAGTTGCTGCCTGCGACATGAAGATGTGCAATGAATACACCCGCCTGTACAAACATGCCAAGTACATATGGGCCCATCACAGATGCGCCCACACCAAGCCCGCACACATTCCTGCTTGTTGACCGTAACAGCATGTCACTGAGAGCTTTCAGTCATCGCTCCTTGTCTCATTCAACGCTCCTTCTTACATGCAGGCTACCATGCAGCAGCTGCATGTCTCCCAACTGCTGCAAAGGCAGGACATGGCTGCATTGCTGTGGCAGGCTGCTGAGTGAGACTAAGCTGCACTAGGACAGCCTGGCAGGAAGCTTGCCCCTGAACTGCGTAGCACTGGTGCAGCCTGACATAAAGGCTTGATGCATGTACACGTTGGGTGCATGCACACTGCTCGCACCTTTTGCCAGACATGCAGCATGTGTCGTCCACACTGGCATGCATGTGCAAGTGTGATGTCTGCACAATCTTTGGTGCTGCATGCTGCAGCATAGTGGCATGTGTGTGCGATGAGTGCTGTCTGCATGCTTGCAGGAACTTCCTGGAGGTATTTGGTCCCTCATCCACCTTCCCACTGCCACCCCAGCTGCAGCAGCACCTGAGGCACCTGCAGGAGGTGCTGCTGCAGGAGGCAGTGTTCAGGACAGGCTCAGTCACCTTTGAGGTCATGAAAGCAGGTGGGCAGCAACAGGAGCAGCTGCATGGTGATGCATGGAAACTGGATATGTGCAGGGGGTTGCGGGCGGGGCGGGGGCCGGGGGATGGGGGTTGGGCTCACAGCAAGCTGTTTGCATCAGGATGCACCATTACTCCATGTGTTCATGCACGGCCTGATCATGCAACATTCACAGTATCGGACCTCAGGACATATACAGGCGCACGCTGGCCAGCACCCAGACATGTTGTGCAGGTGGTCATGCATGCCACTGGTCGCCCGCTGTTGGTGTTTGCTGTGTGGTGCAGGTGGCGGCTGTCAGTTCCAGCCTGGTGACCTGAGCCTTGCACACAACATGATTGCAGCATATGCAGCGCAGGTGGGTTGGGGGAATGGAGAGTTGCCACCAGTTGCAGCGACCACCATGCTGGGCAGCCAGTGGTATACGCACACCAGCTGGACACCAGGGGGGCAATGAGGACGTGCTGTCCAGGGGAGGGGAGGGTGCAAACTGCCTGGAAGGGGCAAGCTGCGGCCAGTTGTGTACACCACTGCCAACTTGCAGCAGTGTGCCCGCATGGTGGTAAGGCACTTAGCAGCAGTCTTCTGCCATGCGCTGAGGCGGAGTATAGATTGACATGCGCCACATCTGACAGAGCACTTTCATTCCAACGATGGCATCAATGTGCTATCACTTGGAAAGCAAAAACATGTGTCACCACACATCCATCCACTCCATGTCCAAATGTTGTACGCTACGCTGTTGGGTATTCGCAGGCGATGCAGCATGCTCAGCTGGTTGCATGGCAGCTGCATCAGGCGCAGGGCAGCAGCACTGGCCTTGGTGCCTCCTTCCATGAGCAGTGTGCTTGGCTGATGGACAAGGTATGGAAGCACACAGTGGCTGGCTACAGCACTCAGCACAGCCAGGTCCTGTTGAGAACTGCAACCTCACATTCCCTGGATGTGCTTTGCAGTATATGCTTGGCTGAGCAAACACTCTACGGCATCTGCTTTGCTTAGCAACAGCGTGTGTGGGAGTCGCGGCATGCACACAGTGCTTGCAAATGCTGCTGTCAACCTTGCGCGGTGCTGCATGCAGGTCCTGCTGAACCACCTGCACCTTTCCTTTGGCACCCACCTGGCCGTCATGGTGTCGTGTGTGGTCTACGTCACAGCCAAGATCATCCAGGCACCCCTCTCCTTCTCAACCATCACTCAGGTACACATCTGCTCCCCTCGTTGTGTGTGTCTGTCAGCCCCACACTTCTGCCTAGCAGCAACCCGTCAACATGCGAACATGCATGCATGCGTATGTAGAGCAGATGGTGTGCGGCCCTTGGATGTACGGCGCCCAATCTTCGCAAATGCAGTGCACCCTTGTGCCCAATAACCTGCATCATACAAGACCGCTGCAATTTTGTTGCAGGTCGCCACTACCAAGCTTGGCTGGACAGCTGAGACGCTGTCACACACAGAGCTGTCGGCACAGCCCTTGAGCCATGGGGACCTGAGGGCCTTCTACAACACACGGTGCGTGAATCCTTGCCTGTGCTGCGCTGTGGTGGTGGTGGTGGTGGTGGTGGGGGGGGGGGGGAGGGGGGGGTACATCTTTGGAACATCAAGACTGGGTGCTGGGCAAGTCATGACATGCCATGTACATAATGCCTGAGGCACATCATATGGTTTCCTCTCTCATCCCAACAAAGCTAGCAGCTGGTTGCGACACTTGCCAGCTCTTTTGAACAATAGTCTGCAATAGCAACAGGGGTGGGGTGGTGCATGTTGGGTGATGCTGGTGTATGCAGCAACAGCTGGCTGGTGCGGTGTGTGTGTGTGTGGGGGGGGGGGTCCCTGCTTGCTGATATCGCCTTGTCCAACTCTCACATGCCACACCTCCCCGCCAAGCGTTGCTGGTTGCCATTTTGGCCTCACGACAGCTGCGCAACCAACAACAACACTGCTCTGCAACTCTTGTTCTGTGTGCAGGTTCCTTCCGGCTGTCCAGGGTGGGGTGCGGGCATACCTTCAGGAGTACGGTGACCAGGCAACAGAGCAACAGGCCGCCATGCCAACTGCAAATGCTGCACCCATGACCCAAGCGCCCTCCCTGCCTCCCAACAACACCAATGGCATGCTAGGCGCCTCACTTCCCCCGGCCAGCAAAGACCCAGTCGCCCGCGTCCGCTTCTCAGCCATCATGCCTCACCAGGTGGTCCCGGGCGCAGCCAGCAAGCCAGCTCCTTGGACTGGGTCAGCACCCCCGCATGGGTCAGCTGATGACAAGGAGAATGCAGTGGATAGCAGTGTGGTGGCAGGGGTGCCTGGCTTTGTTGAAGGCAGCAACAAGGCAGGGCTGCTGGGGCTGCCACTTTCTGGTGCACAACAGTGTTGCAACCTTAAGGGTGGCAGTGTGCACTCATCCATGTCGCTTATGGTCATGCGCTGATGCTATTTGTTGTAATACTGTATGCCAATTACTGTAACTGTAACTGTAATAGTGGAACAAGGATTGGGCAAGCACCCACCGCAACGACATCAACACGAGGTTTCACTTGACATACCTGACCCACTACAAATTGTGAGGCTATGATCAGTGTTCCTTGCAGCTTGTTGCGATAACCAGTGAATAAGTCAGCAAGCAAGCATTATCATTATCTTTATCATTAGCAAGCATGACCATACCGTAAGAGTGTTGGGGCACACTCTCAGGAGCTTCCTTGCCTACATGCTGTGGAAAGTTGTGCAAGCACAACCATCCCATGATTCATGAAGGTCCTTGGCTGGTGCATTACCTCACTGAGTTGGTGAGGTGCCAGTATTAATGTGCAACCACCGTGGTCTTTATCATTGGCGGTGCCCCACACCGCCTCAGTACACATGGTGATTTTTTTGCTGAGGGCATCAGGCGTGATGTATGAGTCCCTTGATAAGCCCCTTGATAAAAGAAGTGTGCAACCTGTGTGTCGGCGGCTCCGCCCTCACGTCCCTTGCTTGACGCATGCCCAACTCACATCACAAAACAAGAGATTGAGTTGGACACAACGCAAAGGCATCACGGGCGGCAGCAAGCGCCCATGGAGGAAAGGCAAACACGACGAAGGATGACGGGCACACACGCGATACTCAAAGCTTTGCCCATCCTATAGTTCCCCTTGGGGCTCTTGACAGACATGTCAGATAGGCATCGGGGTTGTTGCATGCTGCAAGGCATTCAAACCAAAAGTCTTGTGTTGTAGTCCCAAAAAGTCACATTCTTACTCCTGAGAGGGTTGGTGGGGGGACAAAGCCCGTTCTGTGATAACCCTCCCCCATGGGGTTAACCCTTAACCCTTTCTTTAGCTTTCAGGATGGAATCAGACGGACATGAACTAAAGTGCATATGAAAGTTCCGACCAAAAGGTTTAGGGTTTAGTTTTTAGGTTTTAGGACAACCTACTTGACCCCTCCTTCCCTTGAAAAATGCATGGTTTTCCATCCAAGTAAATCCCACATTAACCCTAAACCCTAAATCCCACATCAGCATGGGCTGGCTGGCACATGTAGTAGAAGTGGTATGATAATGTGAAAGCATGCCTGGTTTTGCAAGACAACCCTTGCTCTACATGGTGTGCAATGGTCACTCACTGCAACCTAACACTTGTGGATACATGGCTCCAGCACCCAGTGCTCCTGCTGATGCTGTTGCTACTGTTGTCAAGGGTGAAGCAAGGGCCACCAAGTTGTCCATGGCTGGCTACACTGTGAGAGCACCTCCTCTAAGTCTAGTGAGTGTGTGTGATGTGAGGAGAGGTCAGATCATGCACCCAAGGTGAGTACGAGAGCAAGTGAAGTAGCAACCCCACCAAGTCGAATTCGTGAGGAGAGCAGAATTGGCACAAGTGACACTCTCATGACTTTACCAACATGAAAACAAGACCATTGTGATATGTCCTAGGTACATGCAAGCTGTGTGTTATAAAAAACGTGTGTCACCCAATGTAACAGTTGTGACTTTGACCACCCATATCTTCCTCACTACTTGGCCAATTCGTGCAAGCTATGGCTCATTTTTCACCTCTTGTTGAGCCCAAAACTCGTTTGCATGCCCCACAACCAAGTGTGAGGTCGCTCCCTAACCTCATACAGCAGTAGCAGCAGCAGCAGCAGCAGTAGAGGCCCACACACCAGTGTACACCAGCATTCAGGCTGAAGGAGAGGCAGTATTGGGCACTCACTGACCACAAAAGGTGAACAACTTTGACAGGCTGGTTGGCGGGTCATATGGTGTCTGATGGAGCCATTCCTGATAGCATGAGGTTTTAGGTTTTAGGTTTAGGTTGTTAGGGGTTTAGGATTAGGTTTTAGGTTTTAGGTTTTAGTTTTTAGTTTTTAGGTTTTAGGTTTTAGGTTTTAGGTTTTAGGTTTTTAGTTTTTAGTTTTTAGGGTTTAGGTTTAGGGTTTAGGGTTTAGGGTTTAGGTTTTAGGTTTTAGGGTTTAGGGTTTAGGGTTTAGGGTTTAGGGTTTAGGGTTTAGGGTTTAGGGTTTAGGGTTTTGGGTTTAGGGTTTAGGGTTTAGGGTTTAGGGTTTAGGGTTTAGGGTTTAGGGTTTAGGGTTTAGGGTT
>VIIQ02000424.1:0-41988 GCA_007449985.2 Desmodesmus armatus
TCACAGCGCAGCTGCGTAACCGTGCAACCGCTTCCTCTTCTCCTAGCAAGGCTTGCTGATGAGCACAATGGAGAGTGTGGCGCAACACCATAGACCGTGTCCACACCCGCGTTGCCCTCCGACTGTGAAGTCCTTGGGTGGTGGCAGGTTTGTTCACCCACCCGGCACCACTTGCGGCCACTGGGGGGCTTGGGCAGCGTGCAGGGATCTGTAAGCGGAGCACAAGAGAAGGGGGAAGTGCCACAGCACCAGAGTGTGATGAGACAGATCACATGATGATCGTGCAAGGGACCAAAAAGTGAAAAGACGGAGCAAATGAGTGAGGCGTGCATGGTTGGCCATAGGGTGTGAAACGTGTGAAAAAGTTACGGCAAACACAGCAGATGGTGCTGCTAGCATGGACAAGAACCTGCCTGGAATGACAGGCCACCAACAGCAGTTGCATGCACTGCTGCATGGCATGCATGGGGCCCAGGTACACAACGCAGGCAAGCACACCCAAGCTGTGAGAGCGGACGGTCTCACCTCAAGCCGGTGCGTTGAAGGCAATCAGCACATCACCAAGCCTGCAAGATGCAGTCAGCAGCAGCCACAGTTTCAAGCGCACACCAACGGCCGACTCACTGCAACCCATGCTGCAGCATCGTGTGACCAGCACTGCCAGTGCCACGCAGCGGACAAACTGCAATTGTGCCATGCCCCATGCCTTTGTGCCCGCAAATCATGACCACTGTTGATTTGTGCGGCGTGCACACATCCCAACCCACACCCCGTGGAAGCATATGTGCCTTGGTTTTCAAGATACAGGGATATACGGTAAGTGTGCTGTACTGTGCTGTACCGTACTGCTGTCACTGTTACTGTGCGTCCTAAAAAAGAAAGAATCCGATACACCCCCTTTGTATCGTAACGCCATAGGATTCCTCCCATTAGCCTCGCATCCTTTGAGGACGGCTCATCACACACGCATGCTCGAGGGCTAAGGCAATGGCACTCCTGGCCCCACTCTCCCCAGGGGCGCCCCTGCTAAGCATTGCTAAGCATTGCCCTGGCCACCCCCTTCACCTGTGTTGTCGTGCAGCTGCCAGCAGAGGAAGCGTGAGTCGGGTTGTCCCAGTGCTTCTCATGCCACGTGATCTCAGAGGGCTGCAGGGGTACATGACAACACACACATCAGTACAGTACAGTGATTAGGAACAGAGTCCCGACCCTGCACTAGCCAGCGAGCCAGGGGCTCATAAGGGTGCCCAGAGGGCCTATTAAAGCACCCGAGTCTCTCAGGTCAGGTGTGAGGGCCAGTTCTCTCTAGATCTGTTTGCCATGCACCTGACGAACCCCCGGCACCATACTCGCAAGCATACAGGGTTCAACAGGCCACCGAGCAGCACATTGTGACGTGTGAGTGCCGCTGTGAGACGGGAGGCTGTGCTAGTCGAAGGCACCATGCTCAACCCCCGCCTCTTGACTTTCAAAATACACCAGCAGCAGACCCAAGCTCTATGTAACTCTATTCAGCCCCTCACCTACCGCATAGTGCTACCTCCCTTACTCCATCCTTCGTAGGCCCCCCCCCCCCGTCACCTTGGAAGTGGTCCCGCTTAGCCCCCCCCCCCCCCCCCCCCGGTCACCTTGGGAAGTGTCCCGCTGCAGCTGTGGGCACCGCTGCGCTGAACTTAATCAGCTCACGTGTGAACCGCAGCAGCGCACCACGCGCTGACTGCCTCGCCTGCAGACATATAGTACAGTACAGTCATTAGGGACAGAGTCCCAACCTCGGCACTAGCCATACAGTCACATTTATCGTCACAGTGTCGCAGTATTTGGCACAGCAGCGTCGTGCAAACCCGCAAGAGAGCCAGACGCTCATGGGAGATTCGTCCCAACATCTCACACAGCCCACACGTAGGCAGCCAGCGCAACAGGAGCAGAGACAGAGGCAGGGTGGGGATGCAGGGTGAGCATGAAAGCAGTCCATTAGCCGAGCGCAAGCACTGTTTGTGTGCTAAAAGGTGGGCGGGGAAGCACACTGGCTGGCCACACGTGCACTGAGGAAGGTGCTGTGCAAGCCATACGGCAGCACGAGCATTGCCTGCCCACCCGCCCTAGCCATGCATCCTTCAGGAGGTTACAGGTGGTATTGCTGACCCGTCCATACACCGCGGACCGTGTGCCTGCTGCAAAGCCGCACTTGCATTAGAAGACTGCCACGTGTGTCTCACAGCAGCGCTGCCACTTGTTGATGGTGCTGGCATCGCCATGCACGCACTGATGTGCCAAATGACTGCGCACCGTCAACCATATGTCTTCACTAGCCTGGAAACTGGGTGGAACATGCACGTGCCTATTCCAGCATACACACTGTTCCACCCAGTTTCAGGCTGGTGAAGAAGCCTAATTGATGGTGTGTAGTCACTGGGTACATTCAGTATGTGCATGGCGAGGCCACCATCGCTACTACACACACATGGCCAGCAGGCTTCTGATGAGCAAGCAACAAACAACTCAGTGCCAAACAGCACCACAAGACAGATGTTAAAAAAACTTGTAGCCTCCCAGAGCCTGGGCCGTTGTGGCCGCCCACAACATATTTGGGCATCAGACACCCCATGGCAGCGCTAATCACAGGACGAATTGTGTGCTGCCCGCTACACACGTTCCAATACATCTGATATAGTTTCGTAAGGATAAACGCAGCCAGTGTTTCCATATGCCAGTTGCATGTGGCCCCTGATCGAAACACTGGCTGCGTTTATCCTTACGAAACTATATCAATGTATTTGAACGTGTTAGCGGGCAGCACACAATTCGTCCTGTGATTAGCGCTGCCATGGGGTGTCTGATGCCCCAAATATGTTGTGGGCGGCCACAACCGCCCAGGCTCTGGGAGGCTACAATGTTTTTTTACATCTGTCTTGTGGTGCTGTTTGGCACCTGAGTTGTTTGTTGCTTGCTTCATCAGAAGCCTGCTGGCCATGTGTGTAGTAGCGATGGTGGCCTCGCCATGCACATACTGAATGTACCCAGTGACTACACACCATCAATTAGGCTTCTTCACCAGCCTGAAACTGGGTGGAACAGTGTGTATGCTGGAATAGGCACGTGCATGTTCCACCCAGTTCCAGGCTAGTGAAGACATATGGTTGACGGTGCGCAGTCATTTGGCACACTCAGTGCGTGCATGGCGATGCCAGCACCATCACAAGTGGCAGCGCTGCTGTGAGACACACGTGGCAGTCTTCCTAATGCAAGTGCTGCTTTGCAGCCAGGCACACGGTCCGCGGTGTATGGACGGGTCAGCCAATACCACCTGTAACCTCCTGAAGGATGCATGGCTAGGGGGCTGGTGGCAGGCAATGCTCGTGCTGCCGTATGGCTTGCACAGCACCTTCCTCAGTGCACGTGTGGCCAGCCAGTGTGCTTCCCGCCCACCTTTTAGCACACAAACAGTGCTTGCGCTCGGCTACTTGACTGCTTTCATGCTCACCCTGCATCCCCACCCTGCCTCTGTCTCTGCTCCTGTTGCGCTGGCTGCCTTACGTGTGGCTGTGTGAGATGTTGGGACGCATCTCCCATGAGCGTCTGGCTCTCTTGCGGGTTTGCACGACGCTGCTGTGCCAAATACTGCGACACTGTGACGATAAATGTGACTGTATGGCTAGTGCCGAGGTTGGGACTCTGTCCCCTAATGACTGTACTGTACTATATGTCTGCAGGCGAGGGCAGTCAGCGTCGTGGTGCGCTGCTGCGGTTCACCAGTGAGCTGATTAAGTTCAGGCGCAGCTGCCCACAGCTGCAGCGGGACCACTTCCCAAGGTGACCGGGGGGGGGGGGGGGGGGCTAAGCGGGACCACTTCCCAAGGTGACGGGGGGGGGGGGGCTACGAAGGATGGAGTAAGGGAGGTAGCACTATGCGGTAGGTGAGGGGCTGAATAGAGTTACATAGAGCTTGGGTCTGCTGCTGGTGTATTTTGAAAGTCAAGAGGCGGGGGTTGAGCATGGTGCCTTCGACTAGCACAGCCTCCCGTCTCACAGCGGCACTCACACGTCACAATTGTGCTGCTCGGTGGCCTGTTGAACCCTGTATGCTTGCGAGTATGGTGCCGGGGGTTCGTCAGGTGCATGGCCAAACAGATCTAGAGAACTGGCCCTCACACCTGACCTGAGAGACTCGGGTGCTTTAATAGGCCCTCTGGGCACCCTTATGAGCCCCTGGCTCGCTGGCTAGTGCCGAGGTCGGGACTCTGTTCCTAATCACTGTACTGTACTGATGTTGTGTGTTGTCATGTACCCCTGCAGCCCCTCTGAGATCACGTGGCATGAGAAGCACTGGGACAACCCCGACTCACGCTTCCTCTGCTGGCAGCTGCACGACAACACAGGTGAAGGGGGTGGCCAGGGCAATGCTTAGCAATGCTTAGCAGGTGCGCCCCTGGGGAGAGTGGGGCCAGGAGTGCCATTGCCTTAGCCCTCGAGCATGCGTGTGATGAGCCGTCCTCAAAGGATGCGAGGCTAATGGGAGGAATCCTATGGCGTTACGATACAAAGGGGGTGTATCGGATTCTTTCTTTTTTTAGGACGCACAGTAACAGTGACAGCAGTACGGTACAGCACAGTACAGCACATTACCGTATATCCCTGTATCTTGAAAACCCAAGGCACATATGCTTCCACGGGTGTGGGTTGGGATGTGTGCACGCTCGCACAAATCAACAGTGGCTAGCATGATTTGCGGGCACAAAGGCATGGGGCATGGCACAATTGCAGTTTGTCCGCTGCGTGGCACTGGCAGTGCTGGTCACACGATGCTGCAGCATGGGTTGCAGTGAGTCGGCCGTTGGTGTGCGCTTGAAACTGTGGCTGCTGCTGACTGCATCTTGCAGGCTTTGGTGATGTGCTGATTGCCTTCAACGCACACGGCTTTGAGGTGAGACCGTCCCGCTCTCACAGCTTGGGTGTGCTTGCCTGCGTTGTGTACCTGGGCCCCATGCATGCCATGCAGCAGTGCATGCAACTGCTGTTGGTGGCCTGTCATTTCCAGGCAGGTTCTTGTCCATGCTAGCAGCACCATCTGCTGTGTTTGCCGTAACTTTTTCACACGTTTCACACCCTATGGCCAACCATGCACGCCTCACTCATTTGCTCCGTCTTTTCACTTTTTGGTCCCTTGCACGATCATCATGTGATCTGTCCTCATCACACTCTGGTGCTGTGGCACTTCCCCCTTCTCTTGTGCTCCGCTTACAGATCCCCTGCACGCTGCCCAAGCCCCCCAGTGGCCGCAAGTGGTGCCGGGTGGTTGACACAAACCTGCCACCACCCAAGGACTTCACAGTCGGAGGCAACGCGGGTGTGGACACGGTCTATGGTGTTGCGCCACACTCATCCATTGTGCTCATCAGCAAGCCTTGCTAGGAGAAGAGGAAGCGGTTGCACGGTTACGCAGCTGCGCTGTGACTGGCCGGTTCGTGGGCGCTTTTGCAGGTCAGCATTGCATGGTTGGGGTCGTCTTGAGTGTGTGCCACCGATGCGTTTGTTGAGTTGAGTTTGTGTAAGAGTCGGTGTGATGAGAGCATTACTTGGTGGTTTGTGGTTGGCCTGGGTAGTTGATTGGTGGGTGTCCTTTGCATCAGCATGATGCATAATGTTTGCCACGGTGCACCACATGCGCACGCAGCAGACCAACTCAACCAACTCTGTTGTATGGTGTGTGCCAGGTTAGCTGGCCACGTTGTGTTTCTGTTTGTGTTACGTGTTGAATTCCAAGGTGATGCATGAATGTCATGCTACTGTGCACCACAAGCAAGGGATGCTTTGCGAATGGTTGTGTGCAGTTTCAAGCCGTCGCTGAATGCAGTTTGGCGGCTTTTGCACATCGGTTTGTATTTGCATGGCCCATCATGGTGATACTGTAACAGGCAGTTGCTGGCTTTCATGAGGATTGCGTGGCTGCGATCATCCAGTGCATGTCGCTCACACTGTGCTAATGATGGCAGCGGGCTGCACTTGGTCACGTAGTTTTCCTTGCAGCAGAGGTGTGGACAGGTACAAGCACATTCCTGCTGGTACATTACACAGCTCTCGCAACACACGTCACAGATACATTACTCCCTCCAGCCTGCATACCTGCCTGCCAAGTACGTTGCTCTGAGTCCCAAACACTCCTACTGTCAGCGATCAGTAACCGTCAGCCCAACAAACTTTGACCATGCAGTTGAAAGAGCCGTGGGGCAGTGCAATCTGATGCTAGTTGGCGTCGCAAACCCTTACTTTTGGATTTGTTACCTGCGACGCTGCGTTCTGCCTGTGCTGCACGGGAGGCTTGTCCGTGCGCCTTATCCGTGCCGACGTTTCTTTGTGTCCCGATTGACGTGGTGATCACTTATGACAGTCAGACACAAGTGATTCTCTGAAAACTCTTCATAGTTGCTCGATCAAGAGCAGCCTGGCGCGGTGCCAGCCGTCCACCATGAGCAGTTCAGAAGGACACAGCCTCTATAAACAAGGCCAGTATGCAGCTGCTGCCGCCATCTACTCGCAGCTTCTGCAGCAAAGCCAGGACGCAGCCACCCGCAGCACCATCCTCAGCAACAGGGCCGCCTGCGCGCTGCAACTGAACGACCCAGCAGCAGCAGAGGCAGACTGCAAGGCTGGTTTGGCTCTGAACCCCGTCTCTGCCAAGCTGCGCCTGAAACTGGCTAAGGCCCTTGCACAGCAGGACCACCCTGCTGCAGCTGCTGCAGAAGTGGCAGCTGCTGTGGCGTTGATGCTGCCTGATCGCCCCTCAGACGAAGTCCTGCAGCTCTACCAGCAGCTGTCAGCGGCAGGAGCTGCCAGTGAGGATCGACTCAACTCAGCCCTCCTGCAGCTGCCTGCGGACCCCTGCAGCATCAGATACCTCAGCACAGCACAGCAGCTCATGGCAGCCAACGCCAGGCAGGCGGCCTTTATCGTCCTTGCACCAGGGACCTACAGCCTCCCAGGCCCCTGGATGGTGCAATCAGCAGCTCCGGCTGCACCATTCTAGGCCTGGGTAGGGTTGTCCTTACCTGCAGCGTCTGCCATGCAGCATGGGTGCGGAAGGGCAAGCTTACCCTGGTCAACGTGCAGCTGGTGGGGTCTTGCGCTGGCGCAGCGGTCTGTGTGTCACCGCAAACCTCTGGTGGCTTTGGCCTGCTAGGGCTAATGCAGCGGTCAGGTGCAGGTGCTGGTACTGCTCGCTGCACAATGATTGACTGCAGGGTCGAGGGCTACCCAGAAGTAGGGTTGCTTGTGTGCGGGGATGGTGCAGATGCAATCCTGCAGCGCTGCAGCTTCCGGCGCTGCAAGCTGCAGGCAGTTGAGATAAGGGAGAGCGGCAGCCTCTGCGCAAGCCATACAGTAGTCGACAGCTGCCGCAGGGTTTCTCAGCTTACGGCGGTGCCAAGAATGTGGAGCTCTACAGCTGTAGCATACAGAACACGAGTAAGGAGGGCGTGCTAGCTGCCGGCAGCTTCGAAAATGCAGCAACTGCAGCGCAGCAGAAGGTGCATGGGCCCCGCAGCAGCAGCACATTATCGTCAGAGTTGGCAAGGAGTGCTTCTGAGGCTGCAGAGGCCTGGGGCAAGCAGCGGGGCCAGCAGTTGACACTGGTGATGAGGGACTGTAGCCTGCAGGGCTGTGGCAACTTTGGTGTGTCAATTGATGCAGGCGCTGCAGGTAACTGAGATGGGCTATTTATCAATGAGCATGCATGGCTTGCATCACTACTAGCAGCAATCTGAGCGTCGACGCTCAGATGTGACGTCACAATACCACTGACGGTAACTGTGTAATCGTTGGGAGCGTCACCACCTGGTGATCTTGTAGTCTGCAACAAATCGCAACCATAGTGCGACATGCTTTCCTACCAAGCCAATGATCTGCAATCTGACTATGGTCTTCAAAAGTTTACTTTGTTGTTCCGTCTCTTTGCTGTGTTGTGTCTGCCAGCGCGCATCAGCAGGTGTCAGCTGGAGGGGTGTGACCCCTACTGTGTCTTCATCAAGGGCAACAGCGACGCCTGCATCACTGCCTGCCAGTTTGTGTTTGGGGGCAAGTCTGCAAAGTCTACCTGGGCTCAATCATACGGGGGCCACGCTTTAGCAGCAGCAGGTGGGCCTGGTTCAACGTCGAAACTGTTGGTTAACCAGGCTTAGTCTGCAGCCTGCAGTGTGATCAGCACAGTCCATTTCTGGGTGAAGCTTGGGTTCCAGAGTACTCTGCATCAAAGCTGAGGCCCATGAGGCTGCTGCAGCTTGCCGCACCATGCATGATGCCACTTTGCCGAGTGAATTTTGCAACAGCTAGAAGTAACGGCTTGAAGAACAAACTATACCGAGAGCCGCCGCTCCTAATAGCTAGTTATAGTATTAGTACCCCTGATGCTGATTGGGTCAGTGCGCATGCTGGCTACTACTGAAGATGTTGCTGCTGTTGCTGCCGCTGCTACTCAGGCTGGTGCTGCTGTTGCTGCTGTTGCTGCTGCAGGTGTGCAGATCGGCGTCAACTATGCTGGTGTGGTGCAGCTGTTTGGCAATGCCTTTGCGGACCCCAGGGCCAAGCCATATTTTCAGAGGGACATGAGCGTGAGTGTCTGCCAGATCCAGTGGCACGGCCACAATACACTTATCGCACGGCAGCATCTGCCATCAAATATGAGTGCAGTTACACTTTGTCCAGATTATGATTACTGTAACTGTAGCTGTACTGTAGATTGGGCCAGCCCGATGACATCACTGTCCAAATCATGCATGCACTGCATAGTGACTAACAGTGTGTTGATTGTTGTGTCAATATATATGCTGGGCCCCAAGTGTGGACCCCAAGGGCTACAAGAAGTCGGAGTTAAAGGGGGGGGGTGCTTGGGGTGTCACCACAACACCGGGTGCAACTTGAGCGGCTTAGTAGTAGTTATGATGCCGCATCAGTGACTGCTTCTGTTGCTGTTGTCACCTACTTGCAGTCTTGAAGCTTGACCGCCGGGCCAGCACCACCACCAAGGCAAGTGGCATGTGGACCAGGCCCCCTACCGAGGCAGGCAACACCTTCCACACACGTGCTGACCAGCTGCCATCTCTGGACGCCCTAGCAGCAAAACTGCCAGGTAGATATGCCGCTGCTATGTTCTGGGTATGGGCTTCATAGTAAAGATGCTGGGTTGGACTTGACCTCTTGCCACTATAAACTCTACACTTACCAGGCCCAACCAGCCTCACGGGTGTGCATTATCCCCTGATTCTCCGTGTATGAGTGAGCAACAGTCTGTTGCATGAGCTCACTGCTTGCACACATTTGTGTCTTCATGCAGGGGCACCCCGGCATGACCCCACAGGCCGCCGCAGCAGCAGCAGCAGCAGCAGCAGGCTGCAAGTCTCAGCCGCCGAGTGCCGCCGTCCCAGCAGCACCTTCCCCGGCTCTAGCTGGTCCCCCACATCCTGCCAGTACTACGCCATTGGCAACACAGCAGGGTTCAACGTTGCTGAGGGTGCACCACCTCAGCAGCAGCGGGTAAGGGCGCTGCTGGCTGGCTGTGGAGACATCCACAACCTGCTAGCTTCAGTAGCCGGACTTGAAGATAGTGTCCCAGCACCAGCTAAGGACTCTACTGCTGGCGGCGGCAGTAGGCAGCAACAGCGGTGGCTGCAGTTTGTGCTGAATGACGGCAACATCAGCATGCTTGCACGCAACGCAGTCATGCTGCACATGATCATTGAGCAGCATGTGCCGCCAGAGGTGGTGCTGGCCGTGTGGGCCAACCATGCACTGAGTGAGCAAGAGCACCAGCTGCTGATGGACAGCTGTAAAGCCTTGGCAACAGGACCGTGGCCTGACTGGCTGTCGGCTGCTAACAGCATCGACACGGCTGCTGCAGGCTCTGCTGCTGCTGTCGGTGTGCGCAGCAGCGATAACGGCGCAGCAGCCCAGGCAGCAGCAGGCAGTGCCAGTGGTGCCACCAGCAGCTGCAGCAGCGGCCGTACTGACAGCAACAGCAGCAGTGTGGGTGCAGCAGAGGCAGCGGTGCGAGCAGCGTGTGCTGCATGGGCTGCCTGCACGGTGTCACTACAGCACCTGCTGCAGGAGAGGGATGCCCTTGCTGGCACACCAGCTCTCCGGCAGGCAGCAATGGATTTCTCCCTCTCTGCTGTGGCAGCCGCCACCACTGGCAGCAATGGCGGCAGTGGCGGCAGCAATGGCAGCAGCAGTGGCGGCAGCAATGCCGGCAGGAGCCTCAGCAAGCCGCTTGTGAAGGAGATCACAGAGTACATCCGTACAGGCAGCCTAGCAGTGCACGGGCGCTCCGACAAGCAGCCCCGCAACCAGCCCAACATCACGCTGCTCAAAGCTCCTGAGCTGCAGTACGGATTGTACTTCAGCAGCAGCATGTTCAGGGCAGTACAGCTGCAAAGTAGGCTTACGAATGCATTTGCTGGTTCAGGGGCAGTGGCTATGCTGCTAGGCACGGTGGGGCCTCAGATTGAGGCTGTAGCAGCAACAGCACGGCAGGGCAGGCTGCAGGTGGCTCTGCTGCCAGGTGATATCCTGACAGTAGGGACGGCAGCTACAGCCGCTGGCACAGCCAACACAGCTGCAGCTGCAGTCAGTGCCCAGGGGCCCCCTGAGCATGATGTAGCGTGCAGTGGCATGTTTGACTACATTGACACATCCAACGTCTCAATCTACACGTGAGTGTTACGACAGTTGGGCATTGTTGCTATCACTGCTACATTGCAGCTGTGTATGGGGTCACTGTATGTTCAAATGTGTGCTCAAACCTTGGATCTGGTGGGAAGCAGCCCATGAGAGTGGGCTGGGTCATCCAGCCACTAGCTAAGGTAGTTGTCTGCACAGGCACACTATCGAACGGTTCAAACACGCTGCAGCATTTGTAAGGAAAGTGGATGACAAGTGCGCACTGCAGTTGGGTCCAGCTGCATGATCTGTGCTCGCTCACAGCGGTGTCAGACCAGCCAGATCATTACGCGCGTTGACTATTTTGCCTCACCTGCTGCTGTCTTCCATGCCCCATCATCCCCTGCAGATCTCTGCCAGCGCTGCTGCACACCTGTGCAGCTCTGCTAGACCCTGCACCCCACGCCCGCCTGCGCCTAGAGAGCCTGGTAGCCTTCGAGCGAGCCAAGCAGCACAAGCCCAACATCACACACAGGGCCTTTGTGGAAGCTGCCCTGGGCTTGAACCTCACAACACATGAGCTGCTGCTGGGCCTGCGGCTGCTGGCTTCCACAGCCCTGCCTGGGACACAAGGGGGTGTCAGGATGGAATGGGGTCCTGTCCGCAGCAACATCACCAGCAGCAGCAGCAACAGTACCGGCAGCAGCGTGTGGAATGGGGTACCCGGTGTCACAGCAGGTGAGAGCAGTATGAGCATCGGCCCTGACCAACGCAGCAGCCAGCAGGCTTCTACTGCTGCTGCTGCTGCCGGCGGCTCTGCTGCCCCTCCCCTGTCCGCTGTCAGTCTGTTTTTGGACCTCAAACCGGCATACAAGCGCTTTGTGGAGGCGTACACTGGCCCGATTGCTGCTGCCAGCAGCCTTGGGGGCAGCAGTGCACACACCGGCAGCAGCAGCAGTAGCAGCGGTGGGCGCGTCGACTGGCCGTCAGTCGGGTCACCTGCCTCCCTGGCGCACATGCTGGCGGTTACGGCCCCATCAGCAGCAAGGCCCCTAATCAAGGCTCTGCTGCGAAGTGCCGCTGCTGTGCCCAGCAGCAAGGGTGTGGCAGTAGCCGAGGCAGCAGCAGCAGCAGCAGCAACTGCCGGCTTGTTCAAATGGGAGCTGACGATGCATGCTGCCATCAGCGCAGGTAGCATGAATAGCTGCAGCCAGATCACAGTGCCCACACGCCCTGAGTTCAGGTTAGTCGGCCACAGCACCCAGCCACACCCGCTGCTGCTTGCCCTCAGCCCCAAGCCCCTAGGCCTGGGCACTGTCCAAGCAACACAAGTGAAGCAGCTGTTCAGCAACTTTGCGTGGGATGAGGAGCTCGCGGTTGCGACACTGCTGCTGCCGGCAGCGGTGACAGAGACGGGCCCTGCCTGGGCGCGCTATGTCACGCTGTGTGTAGTGAGTGAGGAGGGGCTCGAGGCTGTGTCTGAGTCAGCAGTGGTTGCAGAACTGGCGCATAGGTCGGTCCCTGTGCAGCCCTGGAGGGGGGTGACACCACAGCAGGGGGCTGGCACTGGCCTAGACTGCAGCCTGCTAGAAGCTGCAGGGGCCTGGGGGAGTAGCGTCAGTGCTGCAGCAGATGATGGGGCAGGCGGTGTTGAGCAGCATTGGAGGTCGGTGCTGGTGGCCGGTACGGGGTGTGTGGTGGTAGATGTGCTGGCACCTGGGCCTATTGCCGGTGCAGCAGTTGTGAAGGTGGCTGCGACTCCAAGCCAGCTCACGGTGACAGTCAGCGAAGGCGGTTCTGCTGGGAAGAGCAGCGGCGGTAAGGGCAGCAGCGGCAGTGGGCAGGAGGAAGCAGCGGCCGCAATGGGTAAGATTGTGCGAGCAGGTGAAGTTGTGGTGATGCTGCCTGTGGGGCTGTTTGCGGAGGGGTGTAAGGTGAGGAGCAGCACCAAGCTGAGCAGGGCTATGGGGCTACTGAGCGTCAAGGTTACTGCAGAGTGAGTGGTGTGGTGTCTGGAAGTGATGTGGTGTCAGGAAGTGGTGTGGTGTCTGGAAGTTGGTAGGCGGCTGGCACTGAGTAGCGGCTGCTGCTGCTGTGTTGTGAGTTGGGTTTGTGATGTTGCACGCAGAGTGATTGGTGAGCGAATGTCATGAGTTCCGCCCCCCTGGTATAACAAAACATGTCATGAATCAATGTGCTGCATGGCTCATTGGATGTGGACCCATGCCTGTGTGCTGGGCAATGCTGCACTGCAATCAGGCAATGCTGCACTACAATCAGGCCACTTTGGTTGGGGGGCTTGATATCATTGCCGGCAAAAGCCAGCTATAGCTGTGGTGACCATCAATAGGTGGGTAAGCAAGCAAAGATCAACATTCACAACTGTTGCAAATTTGAAGGGGGGCCCATCATCAGCAGTAGGGTCGGGAAGCTGATGCAACAGTGAAAGCTCTCACACAAACCAGCTGGGGCACAACGTGCCTTGATTTTTTGGGGATACAGGCGTAACCGCCGCATGTTGAGGGAGACATATCACTGCTGCCGCAACCAGAGCTAGCAACCTCATCCCCACAGGCACACACCTTGCCGGCCCCCTGATGTGTGTGTAAGCATAGCAAACACCATGCATCATGCATGCAATGCTAGCTAGGATTTCTACAGCGTCAACAAAAAACCATACATGGATGAAAGGAGGTTTGGGGGCGCACCTGTGAGCCCCCAACCCCCCCCCACTACCCAATGCCACCCCCCATCCTCTGTTGTCCCTGACCCCCACTCATGTGCGGCCCGCAAGCTCAGAGCACACATCGATTTGCCTGTTGCTACCCCCTCGTGCTTTCCTTACCTACTCTCATGACCACGCTGTTCCCTCACCTAGAGACTAACGGCCCTCCAGCTCCTGCATAGTGCAGGCCAGTGTGCCATACCGCCTGCAAGCCCGCAATCCCCCCCCCCCCCGCCCACAACATCAGCTACAAAACACACCACTGCTTCTGCATTGCGCAGGCCACTGGCATACCGTCTGCAAACCCCCCTTCCCCCCAACAAGGCATGACACTGCCCCCCACCCCACCTGTACAATGCAAGAGCATCCGAATTCCTGATGTGCTTAGCAGACTCCACCCAACAGACACCACAGTGCCAGGCCGTCATGTGTCAGATGACAACAGCACCAGATGAGGGGGCACAGCAGACAACAACAGCAGCAGACGAGGCAGCACAGCAAAACAGCAGCAGCAACAGAAGAGGCGGCGCAGGTAACAGCACCAGCAGCAAGACAGCAAACAGGCAGCAGCAGCAGAAGGGGCAGCACAGCAAACAGGCAGCACAAGAGGCAGCACAGCAAGCAGCAGAAGGGGCAGCACACCAAGCAAAACACAACAGGGGTCATGAGAAGCAAGCTCTCAACAGGCGGACACGCACACGCAGCAACACCACTCTCACACCCGACTGCAAAGCAGCTGCGGGCACAACCCAAGAGAGGACACGCCCGACTGCAAAGCAGCTACGGGCAGCAATGCAGGAGAGGACACGCCCGACTGCAAAGCAGCTGCGGGCACAACCCAAGAGAGGACACGCCCGACTGCAAAGCAGCTGCGGGCACAACCCAAGAGAGGACACGCCCGACTGCAAAGCAGCTGCGGGCACAACCCAAGAGAGGACACACCCGACTGCAAAGCAGCTGCGGGCACAACCCAAGAGAGGACACACCCGACTGCAAAGCAGCTGCAGGGTTCAACGCACAAGAGGACACACCCGACTGCAAAGCAGCTGCGGGCACAACCCTAGAGAGGACACACCCGACTGCAAAGCAGCTGCGGGCACAACCCTAGAGAGGACACACCCGACTGCAAGGCAGCTGCCGGCACAACGCACGAGAGGACACACCCGACTGCAAAGCAGCTGCGGGCACAACCCTAGAGAGGACACACCCGACTGCAAAGCAGCTGCGGGCTCAACACACGAGAGGACACACCCGACTGCAAAGCAGCTGCGGGCACAACCCAAGAGAGGACACACCCGACTGCAAAGCAGCTGCGGGCTCAACCCTAGAGAGGACACACCCGACTGCAAAGCAGCTGCGGGCACAACCCAAGAGAGGACACACCCGACTGCAAAGCAGCTGCGGGCACAACCCAAGAGAGGACACACCCGACTGCAAGGCAGCTGCCGGCACAACGCACGAGAGGACACACCCGACTGCAAAGCAGCTGCGGGCACAACCCTAGAGAGGACACACCCGACTGCAAAGCAGCTGCGGGCACAACCCTAGAGAGGACACACCCGACTGCAAGGCAGCTACCGGCACAACGCACGAGAGGACACACCCGACTGCAAAGCAGCTGCGGGCACAACCCTAGAGAGGACACACCCGACTGCAAAGCAGCTGCGGGCTCAACACACGAGAGGACACACCCGACTGCAAAGCAGCTGCGGGCACAACCCAAGAGAGGACACACCCGACTGCAAAGCAGCTGCGGGCTCAACCCTAGAGAGGACACACCCGACTGCAAAGCAGCTGCGGGCACAACCCAAGAGAGGACACACCCGACTGCAAAGCAGCTGCGGGCACAACCCAAGAGAGGACACACCCGACTGCAAGGCAGCTGCCGGCACAACGCACGAGAGGACACACCCGACTGCAAAGCAGCTGCGGGCACAACCCTAGAGAGGACACACCCGACTGCAAAGCAGATGCGGGCACAACCCTAGAGAGGACACACCCGACTGCAAAGCAGCTGCGGGCTCAACGCACGAGAGGACACACCCGACTGCAAAACAGCTGCGGGCACAACCCTAGAGAGGACACACCCGACTGCAAAGCAGCTGCAGGCACAACCCAAGAGAGGACACACCCGACTGCAAAGCAGCTGCGGGCTCAACGCACGAGAGGACACACCCGACTGCAAAGCAGCTGCGGGCACAACCCAAGAGAGGACACACCCGACTGCAAAGCAGCTGCGGGCTCAACGCACGAGAGGACACACCCGACTGCAAAACAGCTGCGGGCACAACCCTAGAGAGGACACACCCGACTGCAAAGCAGCTGCGGGCACAACCCAAGAGAGGACACGCCCGACTGCAAAGCAGCTACGGGCAGCAACGCAGGAGAGGACACGCCCGACTGCAAAGCAGCTGCGGGCACAACCCAAGAGAGGACACGCCCGACTGCAAAGCAGCTGCGGGCACAACCCAAGAGAGGAAACGCCCGACTGCAAAGCAGCTGCGGGCACAACCCAAGAGAGGACACACCCGACTGCAAAGCAGCTGCAGGGTTCAACGCACGAGAGGACACACCCGACTGCAAAGCAGATGCGGGCACAACCCTAGAGAGGACACACCCGACTGCAAAGCAGCTGCGGGCACAACCCTAGAGAGGACACACCCGACTGCAAGGTAGCTGCCGGCACAACGCACGAGAGGACACACCCGACTGCAAAGCAGCTGCGGGCACAACCCTAGAGAGGACACACCCGACTGCAAAGCAGCTGCGGGCTCAACACACGAGAGGACACACCCGACTGCAAAGCAGCTGCGGGCACAACCCAAGAGAGGACACGCCCGACTGCAAAGCAGCTGCGGGCACAACCCAAGAGAGGACACACCCGACTGCAAAGCAGCTGCGGGCACAACCCAAGAGAGGACACACCCGACTGCAAAGCAGCTGCAGGGTTCAACGCACAAGAGGACACACCCGACTGCAAAGCAGCTGCGGGCACAACCCTAGAGAGGACACACCCGACTGCAAAGCAGCTGCGGGCACAACCCTAGAGAGGACACACCCGACTGCAAGGCAGCTGCCGGCACAACGCACGAGAGGACACACCCGACTGCAAAGCAGCTGCGGGCACAACCCTAGAGAGGACACACCCGACTGCAAAGCAGCTGCGGGCTCAACACACGAGAGGACACACCCGACTGCAAAGCAGCTGCGGGCACAACCCAAGAGAGGACACACCCGACTGCAAAGCAGCTGCGGGCTCAACCCTAGAGAGGACACACCCGACTGCAAAGCAGCTGCGGGCACAACCCAAGAGAGGACACACCCGACTGCAAAGCAGCTGCGGGCACAACCCAAGAGAGGACACACCCGACTGCAAGGCAGCTGCCGGCACAACGCACGAGAGGACACACCCGACTGCAAAGCAGCTGCGGGCACAACCCTAGAGAGGACACACCCGACTGCAAAGCAGCTGCGGGCACAACCCTAGAGAGGACACACCCGACTGCAAAGCAGCTGCGGGCTCAACGCACGAGAGGACACACCCGACTGCAAAACAGCTGCGGGCACAACCCTAGAGAGGACACACCCGACTGCAAAGCAGCTGCAGGCACAACCCAAGAGAGGACACACCCGACTGCAAAGCAGCTGCGGGCTCAACGCACGAGAGGACACACCCGACTGCAAAGCAGCTGCGGGCACAACCCAAGAGAGGACACACCCGACTGCAAAGCAGCTGCGGGCACAACCCAAGAGAGGACACGCCCGACTGCAAAGCAGCTACAGGCAGCAACGCAGGAGAGGACACGCCCGACTGCAAAGCAGCTGCGGGCACAACCCAAGAGAGGACACGCCCGACTGCAAAGCAGCTGCGGGCACAACCCAAGAGAGGACACGCCCGACTGCAAAGCAGCTGCGGGCACAACCCAAGAGAGGACACACCCGACTGCAAAGCAGCTGCAGGGTTCAACGCACGAGAGGACACACCCGACTGCAAAGCAGATGCGGGCACAACCCTAGAGAGGACACACCCGACTGCAAAGCAGCTGCGGGCACAACCCTAGAGAGGACACACCCGACTGCAAGGTAGCTGCCGGCACAACGCACGAGAGGACACACCCGACTGCAAAGCAGCTGCGGGCACAACCCTAGAGAGGACACACCCGACTGCAAAGCAGCTGCGGGCTCAACACACGAGATGACACACCCGACTGCAAAGCAGCTGCGGGCACAACCCAAGAGAGGACACGCCCGAGTGCAAAGCAGCTGCGGGCACAACCCAAGAGAGGACACACCCGACTGCAAAGCAGCTGCGGGCACAACCCAAGAGAGGACACACCCGACTGCAAAGCAGCTGCAGGGTTCAACGCACAAGAGGACACACCCGACTGCAAAGCAGCTGCGGGCACAACCCTAGAGAGGACACACCCGACTGCAAAGCAGCTGCGGGCACAACCCTAGAGAGGACACACCCGACTGCAAGGCAGCTGCCGGCACAACGCACGAGAGGACACACCCGACTGCAAAGCAGCTGCGGGCACAACCCTAGAGAGGACACACCCGACTGCAAAGCAGCTGCGGGCTCAACACACGAGAGGACACACCCGACTGCAAAGCAGCTGCGGGCACAACCCAAGAGAGGACACACCCGACTGCAAAGCAGCTGCGGGCTCAACGCACGAGATGACACACCCGACTGCAAAGCAGCTGCGGGCACAACCCAAGAGAGGACACACCCGACTGCAAAGCAGCTGCGGGCACAACCCAAGAGAGGACACACCCGACTGCAAGGCAGCTGCCGGCACAACGCACGAGAGGACACACCCGACTGCAAAGCAGCTGCGGGCACAACCCTAGAGAGGACACACCCGACTGCAAGGAAGCTGCCGGCACAACGCAGGAGAGGACACGCCCGACTGCAAAGCAGCTGCGGGCACAACCCAAGAGAGGACACGCCCGACTGCAAAGCAGCTGCGGGCACAACCCTAGAGAGGACACACCCGACTGCAAAGCAGCTGCGGGCACAACCCTAGAGAGGACACACCCGACTGCAAGGCAGCTGCGGGCACAACCCTAGAGAGGACACACCCGACTGCAAAGCATCTGCGGGCTCAACACACGAGAGGACACACCCGACTGCAAAGCAGCTGCGGGCACAACCCAAGAGAGGACACACCCGACTGCAAAGCAGCTGCGGGCTCAACGCACGAGATGACACACCCGACTGCAAAGCAGCTGCGGGCACAACCCAAGAGAGGACACACCCGACTGCAAAGCAGCTGCGGGCACAACCCAAGAGAGGACACACCCGACTGCAAGGCAGCTGCCGGCACAACGCACGAGAGGACACACCCGACTGCAAAGCAGCTGCGGGCACAACCCCAGAAAGGACACACCCGACTGCAAAGCAGCTGCGGGCACAACCCAAGAGAGGACACACCCGACTGCAAAGCAGCTGCGGGCACAACCCAAGAGAGGACACATCGACTGCAAAGGAGCTGCAGGGTTCAATGCACGAGATGACACACCCGACTGCAAAGCAGCTGCGGGCACAACCCTAGAGAGGACACACCCGACTGCAAAGCATCGCGGGCACAACCCTAGAGAGGACACACCCGACTGCAAGGCAGCTGCCGGCACAACGCACGAGGGGACACACCCGACTGCAAAGCAGCTGCGGGCACAACCCTAGAGAGGACACACACGACTGCAAAGCAGCTGCGGGCTCAACACACGAGAGGACACACCCGACTACAAAGCAGCTGCGGGCACAACCCAAGAGAGGACACACCCGACTGCAAAGCAGCTGCGGGCTCAACGCACGAGATGACACACCCGACTGCAAAGCAGCTGCGGGCACAACCCAAGAGAGGACACACCCGACTGCAAAGCAGCTGCTGGCACAACCCAAGAGAGGACACACCCGACTACAAGGCAGCTGCTGGCACAACGCACGAGAGGACACACCCGACTGCAAAGCAGCTGCGGGCACAACCCTAGAGAGGACACACCCGACTGCAAAGCAGCTGCGGGCACAACCCTAGAGAGGACACACCCGACTGCAAAGCAGCTGCGGGCTCAACACACGAGAGGACACACCCGACTACAAAGCAGCTGCGGGCACAACCCAAGAGAGGACACACCCGACTGCAAAGCAGCTGCGGGCTCAACGCACGAGATGACACACCCGACTGCAAAGCAGCTGCGGGCACAACCCAAGAGAGGACACACCCGACTGCAAAGCAGCTGCGGGCACAACCCAAGAGAGGACACACCCGACTACAAGGCAGCTGCTGGCACAACGCACGAGAGGACACACCCGACTGCAAAGCAGCTGCGGGCACAACCCTAGAGAGGACACACCCGACTGCAAAGCAGCTGCGGGCACAACCCAAGAGAGGACACACCCGACTGCAAAGCAGCTGCGGGCACAACCCAAGAGAGAACACACCCGACTGCAAAGCAGCTGCAGGGTTCAACGCACGAGATGACACACCCGACTGCAAAGCAGCTGCGGGCACAACCCTAGAGAGGACACACCCGACTGCAAGGCAGCTGCCGGCACAACGCAGGAGAGGACACGCCCGACTGCAAAGCAGCTGCGGGCACAACCCAAGAGAGGACACGCCCGACTGCAAAGCAGCTGCGGGCACAACCCTAGAGAGGACACACCCGACTGCAAAGCAGCTGCGGGCACAACCCTAGAGAGGACACACCCGACTGCAAGGCAGCTGCCGGCACAACGCACGAGAGGACACACCCGACTGCAAAGCAGCTGCGGGCACAACCCTAGAGAGGACACACCCGACTGCAAAGGAGCTGCGGGCTCAACACACGAGAGGACACACCCGACTGCAAAGCAGCTGCGGGCACAACCCAAGAGAGGACACACCCGACTGCAAAGCAGCTGCGGGCTCAACGCACGAGATGACACACCCGACTGCAAAGCAGCTGCGGGCACAACCCAAGTGAGGACACACCCGACTGCAAAGCAGCTGCGGGCACAACCCAAGAGAGGACACACCCGACTGCAAGGCAGCTGCCGGCACAACGCACGAGAGGACACACCCGACTGCAAAGCAGCTGCGGGCACAACCCTAGAGAGGACACACCCGACTGCAAAGCAGCTGCGGGCACAACCCAAGAGAGGACACACCCGACTGCAAAGCAGCTGCGGGCACAACCCAAGAGAGGACACGCCCGACTGCAAAGCAGCTGCGGGCACAACCCTAGAGAGGACACACCCGACTGCAAAGTAGCTGCGGGCACAACCCTAGAGAGGACACACCCGACTGCAAGGCAGCTGCCGGCACAACGCACGAGAGGACACACCCGACTGCAAAGCAGCTGCGGGCACAACCCTAGAGAGGACACACCCGACTGCAAAGCAGCTGCGGGCTCAACACACGAGAGGACACACCCGACTGCAAAGCAGCTGCGGGCACAACCCAAGAGAGGACACACCCGACTGCAAAGCAGCTGCGGGCTCAACGCACGAGATGACACACCCGACTGCAAAGCAGCTGCGGGCACAACCCAAGTGAGGACACACCCGACTGCAAAGCAGCTGCGGGCACAACCCAAGAGAGGACACACCCGACTGCAAGGCAGCTGCCGGCACAACGCACGAGAGGACACACCCGACTGCAAAGCAGCTGCGGGCACAACCCTAGAGAGGACACACCCGACTGCAAAGCAGCTGCGGGCACAACCCAAGAGAGGACACACCCGACTGCAAAGCAGCTGCGGGCACAACCCAAGAGAGGACACGCCCGACTGCAAAGCAGCTGCGGGCACAACCCTAGAGAGGACACACCCGACTGCAAAGCAGCTGCGGGCACAACCCTAGAGAGGACACACCCGACTGCAAGGCAGCTGCCGGCACAACGCACGAGAGGACACACCCGACTGCAAAGCAGCTGCGGGCACAACCCTAGAGAGGACACACCCGACTGCAAAGCAGCTGCGGGCTCAACACACGAGAGGACACACCCGACTGCAAAGCAGCTGCGGGCACAACCCAAGAGAGGACACACCCGACTGCAAAGCAGCTGCGGGCTCAACGCACGAGATGACACACCCGACTGCAAAGCAGCTGCGGGCACAACCCAAGTGAGGACACACCCGACTGCAAAGCAGCTGCGGGCACAACCCAAGAGAGGACACACCCGACTGCAAGGCAGCTGCCGGCACAACGCACGAGAGGACACACCCGACTGCAAAGCAGCTGCGGGCACAACCCTAGAGAGGACACACCCGACTGCAAAGCAGCTGCGGGCACAACCCTAGAGAGGACACACCCGACTGCAAGGCAGCTACCGGCACAACGCACGAGAGGACACACCCGACTGCAAAGCAGCTGCGGGCACAACCCAAGAGAGGACACACCCGACTGCAAAGCAGCTGCGGGCTCAACGCACGAGATGACACACCCGACTGCAAAGCAGCTGCGGGCACAACCCAAGTGAGGACACACCCGACTGCAAAGCAGCTGCGGGCACAACCCAAGAGAGGACACACCCGACTGCAAGGCAGCTGCCGGCACAACGCACGAGAGGACACACCCGACTGCAAAGCAGCTGCGGGCACAACCCTAGAGAGGACACACCCGACTGCAAAGCAGCTGCGGGCACAACCCAAGAGAGGACACACCCGACTGCAAAGCAGCTGCGGGCACAACCCAAGAGAGGACACGCCCGACTGCAAAGCAGCTGCGGGCACAACCCTAGAGAGGACACACCCGACTGCAAAGCAGCTGCGGGCACAACCCTAGAGAGGACACACCCGACTGCAAGGCAGCTGCCGGCACAACGCACGAGAGGACACACCCGACTGCAAAGCAGCTGCGGGCACAACCCTAGAGAGGACACACCCGACTGCAAAGCAGCTGCGGGCTCAACACACGAGAGGACACACCCGACTGCAAAGCAGCTGCGGGCACAACCCAAGAGAGGACACACCCGACTGCAAAGCAGCTGCGGGCTCAACGCACGAGATGACACACCCGACTGCAAAGCAGCTGCGGGCACAACCCAAGTGAGGACACACCCGACTGCAAAGCAGCTGCGGGCACAACCCAAGAGAGGACACACCCGACTGCAAGGCAGCTGCCGGCACAACGCACGAGAGGACACACCCGACTGCAAAGCAGCTGCGGGCACAACCCTAGAGAGGACACACCCGACTGCAAAGCAGCTGCGGGCACAACCCAAGAGAGGACACACCCGACTGCAAAGCAGCTGCAGGGCTCAACGCACGAGATGACACACCCGACTGCAAAGCAGCTGCGGGCACAACCCAAGAGAGGACACACCCGACTGCAAGGCAGCTGCCGGCACAACGCACGAGAGGACACACCCGACTGCAAAGCAGCTGCGGGCACAACCCTAGAGAGGACACACCCGACTGCAAGGCAGCTGCCGGCACAACGCACGAGAGGACACACCCGACTGCAAGGCAGCTGCCGGCACAACGCAGGAGAGGACACGCCCGACTGCAAAGCAGCTGCGGGCACAACCCAAGAGAGGACAGTCCCGACTGCAAAGCAGCTGCCGGCACAACCCTAGAGAGGACACACCCGACTGCAAAGCAGCTGCGGGCACAACCCTAGAGGACACACCCGACTGCAAGGCAGCTGCCGGCACAACGCACGAGAGGACACCCGACTGCAAAGCAGCTGCGGGCACAACCCTAGAGAGGACACACCCGACTGCAAAGCAGCTGCGGGCTCAACACACGAGAGGACACACCCGACTGCAAAGCAGCTGCGGGCACAACCCTAGAGAGGACACACCCGACTGCAAAGCAGCTGCGGGCTCAACGCACGAGATGACACACCCGACTGCAAAGCAGCTGCGGGCACAACCCAAGAGAGGACACACCCGACTGCAAAGCAGCTGCGGGCACAACCCAAGAGAGGACACACCCGACTGCAAGGCAGCTGCCGGCACAACGCACGAGAGGACACACCCGACTGCAAAGCAGCTGCGGGCTCAACCCAAGAGAGGACACACCCGACTGCAAAGCAGCTGCGGGCTCAACGCACGAGAGGACACACCCGACTGCAAAGCAGCTGCGGGCTCAACCCAAGAGAGGACACACCCGAGTGCAAAGCAGCTGCGGGCTCAACCCAAGAGAGGACACACCCGACTGCAAAGCAGCTGCGGGCACAACCCTAGAGAGGACACACCCGACTGCAAGGCAGCTGCCGGCACAACGCACGAGAGGACACACCCGACTGCAAAGCAGCTGCGGGCACAACCCTAGAGAGGACACGCCCGACTGCAAAGCAGCTGCGGGCTCAACACACGAGAGGACACGCCCGACTGCAAAGCAGCTGCGGGCACAACCCAAGAGAGGACACACCCGACTGCAAAGCAGCTGCGGGCTCAACGCACGAGATGACACACCCGACTGCAAAGCAGCTGCGGGCTCAACCCTAGAGAGGACACACCCGACTGCAAAGCAGCTGCGGGCACAACCCAAGAGAGGACACACCCGACTGCAAAGCAGCTGCGGGCACAACCCAAGAGAGGACACACCCGACTGCAAGGCAGCTGCCGGCACAACGCACGAGAGGACACACCCGACTGCAAAGCAGCTGCGGGCACAACCCAAGAGAGGACACACCCGACTGCAAAGCAGCTGCGGGCACAACCCAAGAGAGGACACACCCGACTGCAAGGCAGCTGCCGGCACAACGCACGAGAGGACACACCCGACTGCAAAGCAGCTGCGGGCACAACCCAAGAGAGGACACACCCGACTGCAAAGCAGCTGCGGGCACAACCCAAGAGAGGACACACCCGACTGCAAAGCAGCTGCGGGCACAACCCAAGAGAGGACACACCCGACTGCAAAGCAGCTGCGGGCTCAACACACGAGAGGACACACCCGACTGCAAAGCAGCTGCGGGCACAACCCTAGAGAGGACACACCCGACTGCAAAGCAGCTGCGGGCTCAACGCACGAGATGACACACCCGACTGCAAAGCAGCTGCGGGCACAACCCAAGAGAGGACACACCCGACTGCAAAGCAGCTGCGGGCACAACCCAAGAGAGGACACACCCGACTGCAAGGCAGCTGCCGGCACAACGCACGAGAGGACACACCCGACTGCAAAGCAGCTGCGGGCTCAACCCAAGAGAGGACACACCCGACTGCAAAGCAGCTGCGGGCTCAACGCACGAGAGGACACACCCGACTGCAAGGCAGCTGCCGGCACAACGCACGAGAGGACACACCCGACTGCAAAGCAGCTGCGGGCTCAACCCAAGAGAGGACACACCCGACTGCAAAGCAGCTGCGGGCTCAACGCACGAGAGGACACACCCGACTGCAAAGCAGCTGCGGGCTCAACCCAAGAGAGGACACACCCGAGTGCAAAGCAGCTGCGGGCTCAACCCAAGAGAGGACACACCCGACTGCAAAGCAGCTGCGGGCACAACCCTAGAGAGGACACACCCGACTGCAAAGCAGCTGCGGGCTCAACGCACGAGATGACACACCCGACTGCAAAGCAGCTGCGGGCACAACCCAAGAGAGGACACACCCGACTGCAAAGCAGCTGCGGGCTCAACGCACGAGAGGACACACCCGACTTCAAAGCAGCTGCGGGCACAACCCTAGAGAGGACACACCCACTGCAAAGCAGCTGCGGGCTCAACGCACGAGATGACACACCCGACTGCAAAGCAGCTGCGGGCACAACCCAAGAGAGGACACACCCGACTGCAAAGCAGCTGCGGGCACAACCCAAGAGAGGACACACCCGACTGCAAGGCAGCTGCCGGCACAACGCACGAGAGGACACACCCGTCTGCAAAGCAGCTGCGGGCTCAACCCTAGAGAGGACACACCCGAGTGCAAAGCAGCTGCGGGCTCAACCCAAGAGAGGACACACCCGACTGCAAAGCAGCTGCGGGCACAACCCTAGAGAGGACACACCCGACTGCAAGGCAGCTGCGGGCACAACCCAAGAGAGGACACACCCGACTGCAAAGCAGCTGCGGGCACAACCCAAGAGAGGACACACCCGACTGCAAGGCAGCTGCCGGCACAACGCACGAGAGGACACACCCGACTGCAAAGCAGCTGCGGGCACAACCCAAGAGAGGACACACCCGACTGCAAAGCAGCTGCGGGCACAACCCAAGAGAGGACACACCCGACTGCAAAGCAGCTGCGGGCACAACCCAAGAGAGGACACACCCGACTGCAAAGCAGCTGCGGGCTCAACACACGAGAGGACACACCCGACTGCAAAGCAGCTGCGGGCACAACCCAAGAGAGGACACACCCGACTGCAAAGCAGCTGCGGGCTCAACGCACGAGATGACACACCCGACTGCAAAGCAGCTGCGGGCACAACCCAAGAGAGGACACACCCGACTGCAAAGCAGCTGCGGGCACAACCCAAGAGAGGACACACCCGACTGCAAGGCAGCTGCCGGCACAACGCACGAGAGGACACACCCGACTGCAAAGCAGCTGCGGGCTCAACCCAAGAGAGGACACACCCGACTGCAAAGCAGCTGCGGGCTCAACGCACGAGAGGACACACCCGACTGCAAAGCAGCTGCGGGCTCAACCCAAGAGAGGACACACCCGAGTGCAAAGCAGCTGCGGGCTCAACCCAAGAGAGGACACACCCGACTGCAAAGCAGCTGCGGGCACAACCCTAGAGAGGACACACCCGACTGCAAAGCAGCTGCGGGCTCAACGCACGAGATGACACACCCGACTGCAAAGCAGCTGCGGGCACAACCCAAGAGAGGACACACCCGACTGCAAAGCAGCTGCGGGCTCAACGCACGAGAGGACACACCCGACTTCAAAGCAGCTGCGGGCACAACCCTAGAGAGGACACACTCCACTGCAAAGCAGCTGCGGGCTCAACGCACGAGATGACACACCCGACTGCAAAGCAGCTGCGGGCACAACCCAAGAGAGGACACACCCGACTGCAAAGCAGCTGCGGGCACAACCCAAGAGAGGACACACCCGACTGCAAGGCAGCTGCCGGCACAACGCACGAGAGGACACACCCGTCTGCAAAGCAGCTGCGGGCTCAACCCTAGAGAGGACACACCCGAGTGCAAAGCAGCTGCGGGCTCAACCCAAGAGAGGACACACCCGACTGCAAAGCAGCTGCGGGCACAACCCTAGAGAGGACACACCCGACTGCAAGGCAGCTGCCGGCACAACGCACGAGAGGACACACCCGACTGCAAAGCAGCTGCGGGCACAACCCTAGAGAGGACACGCCCGACTGCAAAGCAGCTGCGGGCTCAACACACGAGAGGACACACCCGACTGCAAAGCAGCTGCGGGCACAACCCAAGAGAGGACACACCCGACTGCAAAGCAGCTGCGGGCTCAACGCACGAGAGGACACACCTGACTGCAAAGCAGCTGCGGGCACAACCCAAGAGAGGACACACCCGACTGCAAAGCAGCTGCGGGCACAACCCAAGAGAGGACACACCCGACTGCAAGGCAGCTGCCGGCACAACGCACGAGAGGACACACCCGACTGCAAAGCAGCTGCGGGCACAACCCTAGAGAGGACACACCCGACTGCAAAGCAGCTGCGGGCACAACCCAAGAGAGGACACACCCGACTGCAAAGCAGCTGCGGGCACAACCCAAGAGAGGACACACCCGACTGCAAAGCAGCTGCGGGCTCAACACACGAGAGGACACACCCGACTGCAAAGCAGCTGCGGGCACAACCCTAGAGAGGACACACCCGACTGCAAAGCAGCTGCGGGCTCAACGCACGAGATGACACACCCGACTGCAAAGCAGCTGCGGGCACAACCCAAGAGAGGACACACCCGACTGCAAAGCAGCTGCGGGCACAACCCAAGAGAGGACACACCCGACTGCAAGGCAGCTGCCGGCACAACGCACGAGAGGACACACCCGACTGCAAAGCAGCTGCGGGCACAACCCAAGAGAGGACACACCCGACTGCAAAGCAGCTGCGGGCTCAACGCACGAGAGGACACACCTGACTGCAAAGCAGCTGCGGGCACAACCCAAGAGAGGACACACCCGACTGCAAAGCAGCTGCGGGCACAACCCAAGAGAGGACACACCCGACTGCAAGGCAGCTGCCGGCACAACGCACGAGAGGACACACCCGACTGCAAAGCAGCTGCGGGCACAACCCTAGAGAGGACACACCCGACTGCAAAGCAGCTGCGGGCACAACCCAAGAGAGGACACACCCGACTGCAAAGCAGCTGCGGGCACAACCCAAGAGAGGACACACCCGACTGCAAAGCAGCTGCGGGCTCAACACACGAGAGGACACACCCGACTGCAAAGCAGCTGCGGGCACAACCCTAGAGAGGACACACCCGACTGCAAAGCAGCTGCGGGCTCAACGCACGAGATGACACACCCGACTGCAAAGCAGCTGCGGGCACAACCCAAGAGAGGACACACCCGACTGCAAAGCAGCTGCGGGCACAACCCAAGAGAGGACACACCCGACTGCAAGGCAGCTGCCGGCACAACGCACGAGAGGACACACCCGACTGCAAAGCAGCTGCGGGCTCAACCCAAGAGAGGACACACCCGACTGCAAAGCAGCTGCGGGCTCAACGCACGAAAAGGACACACCCGACTGCAAAGCAGCTGCGGGCTCAACCCAAGAGAGGACACACCCGAGTGCAAAGCAGCTGCGGGCTCAACACACGAGAGGACACACCCGACTGCAAAGCAGCTGCGGGCACAACCCAAGAGAGGACACACCCGACTGCAAAGCAGCTGCGGGCTCAACGCACGAGATGACACACCCGACTGCAAAGCAGCTGCGGGCACAACCCAAGAGAGGACACACCCGACTGCAAAGCAGCTGCGGGCACAACCCAAGAGAGGACACACCCGACTGCAAGGCAGCTGCCGGCACAACGCACGAGAGGACACACCCGACTGCAAAGCAGCTGCGGGCTCAACCCAAGAGAGGACACACCCGACTGCAAAGCAGCTGCGGGCTCAACGCACGAGAGGACACACCCGACTGCAAAGCAGCTGCGGGCTCAACCCAAGAGAGGACACACCCGAGTGCAAAGCAGCTGCGGGCTCAACCCAAGAGAGGACACACCCGACTGCAAAGCAGCTGCGGGCACAACCCAAGAGAGGACACACCTGACTGCAAAGCAGCTGCGGGCACAACGCACGAGAGGACACACCTGACTGCAAGGCAGCTGCGGGCACAACGCACGAGAGGACACACCCGACTGCAAGGCAGCTGCGGGCACAACGCACGAGAGGACACACCCGACTGCAAGGCAGCTGCGGGCACAACGCACGACACGACAAACCCGACTGCAAGGCAGCTGCGGGCACAACGCACGAGAGGACACGCCCGACTGCAAGGCAGCTGCGGGCACAACGCACGTGAGGACACACCCGACTGCAAGGCAGCTGCCGGCACAACGCAGGAGAGGACACGCCTGACTGCAAAGCAGCTGCGGGCACAACCCAAGAGAGGACACACCCAACTGCAAAGCAGCTGCGGGCTCAACGCACGAGAGGACACACCCGACTGCAAAGCAGCTGCGGGCATAGAAACAAACGAACCCCTCACACACCCAAACCCACCTGCAGGTTGTCTTCTAGCGTTTCGCAACATGCAGCAGCATCCACACTCCTTGCGCGCTTGGCAGTAGTCAAGCCAGACACACAGCTTCCGCCCCTCATATGAAGCACACTGTAAGATCGAGGGCAGCAGCAGCATGGCAAGCAGCAGCAGAGGCAGCAAGAGCACAACAAAGGGGTTGTGAGAAGCAAGCTTCCCAGCAGGAGGGGATGCTCCATCATGGCTACAAACACACGCAACTGGTGGTGGCTTTTATCAGGTCCCAGATGCAGTAAGCCTTTTGTGCATCGGTTGCCCGGAAGCATGACGGACATACTGGCTTATGACATGGTGGGAACCCGCCTCAGGGATGGACTGCGTTGATACAATCACCCCCTCAGAACCAACAGCTACCGAAGCCTGCACCTGCCTGTTACAGCAAGAACGGCCGGGGTACCTGGCAAGGCACAGCACTGACAAAGCAGTGCTCATTCGCAGACTTCCTGAGCGCACCCGAAGTCTGTAGGTGTGCTGCTACACACCAGCTGCTGTGGCACGAGACATGACTTCCACACAAGCCTCAACCCACCTGTGCTGCTGCTGTGGGGAATTTGCCCTCTCCAGAAGGGTGGGAGATAGCTTGCCCAGTGGGCAGGTACCTGCGAAAGCACAAAAAACGGAATTTGGCTGCTCGCTTGTTTCCAGCTGTGAAGCATGTTGCACTGCTGCAGCTGCTGACTCCATCCTGGGGATCCAAGGTGGACATACGGGCTGCTGCTAGCGGTGCTGCGGGAAACGCTAAACGAATGTGAAGCATGCGCAATATGCTGTGTGTTGGCGCAGCTGCGCGAAAAGCTCAGCTGAAGCGAGCTTAGGGCACCTCCCTGCCCAGATGCTGCTGCAGCAAGAGTACTGTTGTGAGGGGCCACGAAAGGGCCTGCGCTGCTCGCTAGACAAGCAGCTCACCTTTCCATTTACATCGCTGCTTGGAGCTGCGCTCGAAACCGTCCAAAGGTGAATCCCCCGCCAGGTCCCTCTGCAACCTTGGAGGGAGGCAAAACCAGCACCTATCGCCCAGCTAGTGCGCTCGATTAGTTAAACAGAGCTCCATCAGTTTGAAAAAGTCACCAAGACAGCTTGGCTAGGGCGGACGCGGAGCTAAGGTTGGGGTGAAAAACAGGAGGACAGGACAGGACACCATGCATAGGCTATGATTTATTGTGGTGATTAATATCACTGAATGTGGCAGGGCAGCGCTGTGTCGAGTTGGCATTTCAAGCAGGGGTCGGAAGCCCCTTACCCCTCCAGCCACTTGTCATTTGTTAAACCCAATGTTCAGGGTCCAGCAGGTAACCAGTCTCGCGAATTCAATGTCGGTCGTTTAGGGTAGCATTTTTTGAAGCTGATAAACCCTGTTCGTCTGATGGGGGGGAGCGAGGAGCGGAATTGCGTTTTGCAGCAGCACAGGGGGGGGGGGGTAGCAACTAGCTGCTCTGCCGGAAACGGTGCTGGAGGGGGGGTGAGCGAGGAGCAGTTTGGCTGGGGTCCAGGGGGGGAGCTGACAAGGTGGTGTACCAGGCCATCGTTGATGGCACGTCCACTGCTGGCCAGCCTCCTTGCAAGTAGGGGCAATTGCCCAAGGACACAGCCAACAGCCCAGACAGATGCTGCACCTTCAACTATAGGTAGCGAGGATTGTCCTCCCTGGACCACGCTGGCACAATGCCAGGGTCTGGCTGTTCACCGAAGTTTTTCAAGATACTGGTGTGCCCTTGACCGGGGGGGGGGGGGGGTCCGTGCCAAGCCCAAGGGGCTACCCCCCAGGGAGCAAAAAGACATGAACGTAGGAGCTCCCCCGGGGGAGCGGTAAATTTTCTGAGACAAACGAACAGGGTGTATTAGCTTCAAACAAACGCTACCCTTACCCCCGAATGCGCCCAAAGCATTTCTCAGCCTGTCTTGGGAACCAGCGTGTGTCGTTTCGGGACAGACCTCATGACTGTACCCACCTGGACAGTGATCTGTACAGCAAGCTCTCACAACATCACTCCATCCCCGTTCCAATTCTTCACCGGATAGTGTATCATTCAGCATTGGCATGTCACGTTGAATATGCCGTGCCAGGAGTGAACTCGGACCACACAGTTGGGAGTGGTGATCATGTTCAGGCACTGTACAACCCAGCTGCTGCCACAGGTACTTTCAAACAGCAGCAGCTGGAACATAACATCAACAGCATTGAGCAGCATCCTTCCAGCTGCGTTCAGCGCTGCAGCAGCTGTCAGCAGGAGTTTTGTGCCAGTCAGGCAGTTGGCATCATCCTCTTCGCGCAAGGCAGATGTCGTAATCGTTGGTGCGGGGCATAATGGACTCGTTGCAGCACTGCTGCTGGCGAAGCAGGGACTCAAGGTACAGTAAGCAGCACAGCAGGAAGCTTTGTACCAGACATTCGTCCTTATGTAACTGGTACCAACAGCCAAGCTTGTGTTCCAATCAGGCACCCACCCCATGCAGCTGCAGCACAGCAACACACAACTTCAGACATTTGTTAAATTTTTTGGATCAGGCTTGATGATTAGGCAGTAGTCTTGAGGGCTGCGCTGCACACACAACCACTGGCGGTTGTCTGTCGGTGCGATTGTAACAGCAGCTGGTGCGACCCTAGTGCAGCTGGCGCAACGCAAGGGCTGCTTTGACCATGTTTGTAGTGTGCAGCTGCAACAGCATTAGCAAAGTTGTGTTACTCCTGGTGCCAATGTCTGTAGACTGTATGTGGACTGTGTGTTTACCCCCCCCCCCCCTCGTGACACCCCCCCCCCCCCTCCCAGGTTGAGGTGTTTGAGGAGCAGTCAGTGGTTGGTGGTGCCTGCCGCACCGAGTACCCCTTCAGCAAGGTGCCAGGGCTGGGCCACTCAACTGGAGCCTACTTGCTGGGAGTCATGCCACCTGAACTCATGCAGGTGAACAAGGGGGGCCACTGAGAGGAGAGAGGGGGGGGGGGGGGGGGGGTTGGAGGGGGGGGCACGTTTGAGGGGGGGGGGGGCGTAAGGCTCTGCTCCCACCCACCCAGCAAGCAGCTACTTTGTCATTGGCACCTGAGGCAGTTTTTGCATCTGTGGCATGGTGCTTTGTGCTGGGCCACTCCACTGGGGCATACCTGCTGGGAGTCATGCCACCTGAACTCATGCAGGTGTGTGGGTGTTTGTCTGGACATCTGGTTGAGCAGAAGGGGGGGGGCACCTCTAAACTAAGGCAGAGGGCTCAGCAGGCATTGTGTTTGGTACTCTACTTGCAGTGCGTATTGAAACAAACTGATGGTGGCAACTTTTCAGGTGTGTGCGCATGGCTGGGTGTGTGTGCGCTGCGCGGGGGCAGGAGGGACACAGGTACGTTCCTTGCAGTGTGCGCGCAGCGCAGCCCCCCGGGGGGGGGGGCATAAGGGCGGAGGCTTCATTCAGCGCAGGGCAGGGGATGAGGTCTTTCAGCACGCGGCGCAGCGCGCGCGTGCGCGGGGGGGGGGGGGGGGGGGGGCTTGAGTTTGCATATGCGTTGCAACTGCGTGTGGATGTGTTTCTCTGCTGCGCGCTCTGCTGTGGTGTGATGTGAGCTGTGCTGCATGCTGTGCTCTGCTGCATGCTGTGCTCTGCTGTGCTGTCACAGGTGCTTGGCCTGCAGTTGCCCCTGAAGCGCAGGGACCCACATTACTTTCTACCCACTACAGGTGCGCAGCCATATTGACAGCCATACCGGCGCATATTGTAGCAGCAGCAGCAGCAGCAGCAGCAGCAGCAGCAGCAGCAGCAGCAGCAGCAGCAGCAGCAGCAGCGGCAACAGCAGCCGCCACAGCAGCAGCAGGGAATTTCGTGCCAAACAGCAGCAGTATCGTCTGCAATGAGGGTGCGGACACACATACCAGCAGCCTCAGCAGCGGCAGCAGCAGCAGCAGCAGCAGAGGTGGCAGGGCACCAGCAGCAGCAGCAGCAGCAGGAGGCGCCGCCACAGCAGCAGCAGGAGATGGCGGGCCAATCAGAAGCAGCATCATTGGCAGTGAGGGCGTGGACACACATACAAGCAGGCGCAGCAGCAGCAGCAGCAGCAGCAGCAGCAGCAGCAGGCGCCGCCACAGCAGCAGCAGGAGATGGCGGGCCAATCAGAAGCAGCATCATTGGCAGTGAGGGCGTGGACACACATACAAGCAGGCGCAGCAGCAGCAGCAGGAGTAGCAGCAGCAGCAATAGCAGCAGCAATAGCAGCAGCAATAGCAGCAGCAGCAGCAGCAGCAGCAGTACTGCTACACTAGTGGGTAGGAAGCGGTCTGTGCTGGCAGCAGCAATAGTGTCTGCTCTGGGGGAATTTGGCTGCGTATATGTATGGCAGGGGTGCCAAAAGGAGCCACTGCAGGGGTAAAAACAGCAGCAGCAGAGCCACATGCACGGCGGCCTGTGTGTCTGCTGCTGCTGCTGCTGCTGTACCGCTGTCTGTTACCTGCTGCTGCTGCTGCTGCTGCTGCTGCCGCCGTACTGGCTGGTGTCTGCTTCTGCTGCAGTCCTGTTGTTGGACGCTGAACGATGTACATGCCGATGCCGCGGTTGCTGAATCTGACAACCATGTCGCACCTGACGCCTCTCGCTGCTGCTGCTGCTGCTGCTGCTGCTGCTGCTGCTGCTGCTGCTGCTGCTGCTGCTGCTGCTGCTGCTGCTGCTGCTGCTGCTGCTGCTGCTGCTGCTGCTGCTTGTGGTACCTCAAGCAGCCGCTACCTGTTGTTTGGCAGTGACTGGCAACCAAATATGCTGCTGATGCACACTGTTTGTGCTGATGATGTGCCTAACACCCATGCTGCCCCTGCCACCTGCTGCTGCTGCTGCTGCTACTGCTGTCATCGTTTGCCTGTGTGCTCCAGGCAGCCGCTCCCTGTTGTTTGGCAGTGACCGTCAGTTCAACACTGCTGCTGCTGCTGCCGCTACTGCTGCATGTTGCAGGCAGCCGATACCTGCTGTTTGGCAGTGACCGTCAATTCAACACTGCTGCTGCTGCTGCTGCTGCATGTTGCAGGCAGCCGATACCTGTTGTTTGGCAGTGACCGTCAATTCAACACTGCTGCTGCTGCTGCTGCTACTGCTGCATGTTGCAGGCAGCCGCTACCTGCTGTTTGGCAGTGACCGTCAATTCAACACTGCTAGTGCTGCTGCTGCTGCATGTTGCAGGCAGCCGATACCTGTTGTTTGGCAGTGACCATCAATTCAACACTGCTGCTGCTGCTGCTGCTGCTGCTGCATGTTGCAGGCAGCCGATACCTGTTGTTTGGCAGTGACCGTCAATTCAACACTGCTGCTGCTGCTGCTGCTGCATGTTGTAGGCAGCCGATACCTGCTGTTTGGCAGTGACCGTCAATTCAACACTGCTGCTGCTGCTGCTGCTGCATGTTGCAGGCAGCCGATACCTGTTGTTTGGCAGTGACCGTCAATTCAACACTGCTGCTGCTGCTGCTGCTGCATGTTGCAGGCAGCCGATACCTGCTGTTTGGCAGTGACCGTCAATTCAACACTGCTGCTGCTGCTGCTGCTGCTGCTGCTGTTGCAGGCAGCCGATACCTGTTGTTTGGCAGTGACCGTCAATTGAACACTGCTGCTGCTGCTGCTGCTGCTGCTACTGCTGCATGTTGCAGGCAGCCGCTACCTGCTGTTTGGCAGTGACCGTCAATTCAACACTGCTGCTGCTGCTGCTGCTGCTGCTGCTGCTGCTGCTGCTGCTGCTGCTGCTGCTGCTGCTGCTGCTGCTGCTGCATGTTGCAGGCAGCCGATACCTGCTGTTTGGCAGTGACCGTCAATTCAACACTGCTGCTGCTGCTGCTGCTGCTGTTGCAGGCAGCCGATACCTGTTGTTTGGCAGTGACCGTCAATTGAACACTGCTGCTGCTGCTGCTGCTGCTGCTGCTGCTGCTGCTGCTACTGCTGCATGTTGCAGGCAGCCGCTACCTGCTGTTTGGCAGTGACCGTCAATTCAACACTGCTGCTGCTGCTGCTGCTGCTGCTGCTGCTGCTGCTGCTGCTGCTGCTGCATGTTGCAGGCAGCCGATACCTGTTGTTTGGCAGTGACCGTCAATTCAACACTGCTGCTGCTACTGCTGCATGTTGCAGGCAGCCGCTACCTGCTGTTTGGCAGTGACCGTCAATTCAACACTGCTGCTGCTGCTGCTGCTGCTGCTGCTGCTGCTGCTGCTGCTGCTGCTGCTGCTGCATGTTGCAGGCAGCCGCTACCTGCTGTTTGGCAGTGACCGTCAATTCAACACTGCTGCTGCTGCTGCTGCTGCTGCTGCTGCTGCTGCTGCATGTTGCAGGCAGCCGCTACCTGCTGTTTGGCAGTGACCGTCAATTCAACACTGCTGCTGCTGCTGCTGCTGCTACTGCTGCATGTTGCAGGCAGCCGCTACCTGCTGTTTGGCAGTGACCGTCAATTCAACACTGCTGCTGCTGCTGCTGCTGCATGTTGCAGGCAGCCGATACCTGTTGTTTGGCAGTGACCGTCAATTGAACACTGCTGCTGCTGCTGCTGCTGCTACTGCTGCATGTTGCAGGCAGCCGCTACCTGCTGTTTGGCAGTGACCGTCAATTCAACACTGCTGCTGCTGCTGCTGCTGCTGCTGCATGTTGCAGGCAGCCGCTACCTGCTGTTTGGCAGTGACCGTCAATTCAACACTGCTGCTGCTGCTGCTGCTGCTACTGCTGCATGTTGCAGGCAGCCGCTACCTGCTGTTTGGCAGTGACCGTCAATTCAACACTGCTGCTGCTGCTGCTGCTGCTGCTGCTGCTGCTGCTGCTGCTGCTGCTGCTGCTGCTGCTGCTGCTGCTGCTGCTGCTGCTGCTGCATGTTGCAGGCAGCCGATACCTGTTGTTTGGCAGTGACCGTCAATTCAACACTGCTGCTGCTGCTGCTGCTGCTGCTGCTACTGCTGCATGTTGCAGGCAGCCGCTACCTGCTGTTTGGCAGTGACGGTCAATTCAACACTGCTGCTGCTGCTGCTGCTGCTGCTGCTGCTGCATGTTGCAGGCAGCCGCTACCTGCTGTTTGGCAGTGACCGTCAATTCAACACTGCTGCTGCTGCTGCTGCTGCTACTGCTGCATGTTGCAGGCAGCCGCTACCTGCTGTTTGGCAGTGACCGTCAATTCAACACTGCTGCTGCTGCTGCTGCTGCTGCTACTGCTGCATGTTGCAGGCAGCCGCTACCTGCTGTTTGGCAGTGACCGTCAGTCCATGGAGAGTCAGTTCCTCAAGTTCTTCTCAAGGGAGGACCTGCAGGCACAGCAGAGCATGGAGGTGGGTGGGGCCTTAACCAGGTGGCAGTGGGAGGGGGGGGGGTGTTTCATTTGTGTGTGTTTGGAGTGGGGGTGCAGGGGCAAAGGGGATGCAGCATGGCAAGGCCAGGCCTGCACGTTGCTCAAGTTCTTCTCAAGGGAGTACCTGCAGGCACAGCAGAGCATGGAGGTGCGTCGCCACTAACGTCAGACACAACAATACAGGCATAGATTGTGTGTGTTTTCGGGGGGGGGGGGGCAACACATTGCGGCAGAACTATAGAGGTATGTGCGCACCAAAGACATGTTAGTTTATACTGGCGTGTGCGCTGTTGCACAGAGGGGGGGGGTAGTCTTGGTCATCTATGCAAGAGAGGACCTGCAGGCACAGCAGAGCCTGGAGGTGGGTGGTGTTGTGCAGGGGGGGGGGGGTTGCCCGGGATGGGAAGGGGAAGGGGGGGGGGGGAGGATTGCAGGCAAGTTTCGTGTTTGTGTGCAGCAGAGGCTGGGGGTCTGTGTGTGTGGGAGGGGGGAGCACGTGCTTTAAGTTCGTCTAAAGGGAGGACCTGCAGGCACAACAGAGCATGAGATGGGTGGTGTTGTGCAAGGGGCTGGGGGGGGGGGGGGGGGGGGGGCAGGGGTAAATGGGCAAGGTTTCATCTTCCAGTCATGTTGACTCACACTTACTCATGCATTGGACTACTTTACTGCAACGTCCTGCGTTGCTCAAAGACGGCTTGACCGCACACTGCATCGACCCTATCTAGCTGCGACAGCCCCTCCCCCTTGACACTCCTGTGCTGTCTTGCACTGTTTCTCTGCCCCCCCCCCCCCCCCCAGTTCAGGAAGAGATGGCGATATCCCGTGACTGCATCGAACCCACGTGGCTCCATCAGCCCCTCCTCTTCCTTGTCAATAAGTTTATGATACACCTCTCTGATGCTCTGTTCCCCCCCCCCCCCCACCCACCCACCCACCCACCCACCCCCGATGCAGGATGAGATGGCAATATTCTTGCGACTGCATCGGTCCCACGTGGCTCCATGAGCCACTCCTCTTCTTGTCGAGGAGTGTATGATACACATCTCCTAAGCTCGGTTCTCCTCGCCCCCCACCCCCCCCGCCCCCGCCCCCGCACACCCACACCCACACACCACCCCACTCCCTGCGAGAGGATACCCTTCATGAGCCCCTTTCCTTTTTACGCTCCTACACTGTACCGTACTTTTCGCTCTCCCCCCCCCCCCCCCCCCCAACTGTCTCAACCGCCCACCCACCCCCCTGCTCCAGAAAGAGATGGCGTTATTTGTTGACGGCATCTTTCCCACGTGGCTCCACCAGCCCCTCTCTCTCCCTGCCAATGAGCCAATATATGATACACCTCTCTTATGCTCGGTTCTAATCCCCCCTCTCTTAGCTGGAAAAGATGGCGACATTCCGTGAGTGCATCGGCCCCACCTGGCTGCACTAGCGCCTCTCCCTAGACACTCCTATGCTGTCTTGCGCTGTTACCCTGCCCCCCCCCCCCCCAACACACACACCAGGAAGGAATGGCTGCGGGCCCCACCCTCTTGACTCTCCTATGTTTTTGTTGTCTCCTCCACACCCCCCCCCCCTTTCCAAAAAAAAAACACGGCCTACCACCACCACCCCGACCCCCCCCCCCCCCCTCGCCATAGGAAGAGATGGCGATATTCTGTGAGTGCATCGGCCCCTCTTCCTTGCCAGGAGTGTGGATACACCTCTCATATGCTCTGTTCCACTCCCCCCGGCCAATCATGAAGAAATTGGCACGGAATGATTCCATGAGTGCATAGGCCCCACCTGGCTTCATGAGCCCCTCTCCCTCAAGGCTTGAGATCCTCAAACTGTACTCCCCCCCTCGCCCCCCACCCCCCCACCCCCCACACACCAACACCACTCTCTCCCCCAGGAAGAGATGGCCGTTTTCCGTGACTGCATTGGTCCCACCTGGTTGCATGAGCCCCTCTCCCTGAAGAGACCGCTGCCCGCCACATACCACCAGCACTACAGCAGACCTTTGTGGACTTGTGCAAGCAGCCTGTTTCACACTACCTGGACAGGTGTGTGTGTGGTCGTGGTGGTGGTGGTGGGGGGGGGGGTGGACGCTCGCGGGTGCGGGCGGGGTGGGGGGGGGGCGCTACCTTGTTATAGCAGCAATGCATGTGGGGCAATGGACCAGGGGGTGTAATAGAGACTGCTACCCGCCACATACCACCAGCACTGCAGCAGACCTTTGTGGACTTGTGCAAGCAGCCTGTTTCACACTACCTGGACAGGTGGTGGTTTGTATGTGTGTGTGTGTGGTGGGGGGGGGGGGGGGGGGGGGTGAGGCCGCCCGGGGGGGGGGGGGGGGGGGGGGGGCTAGGATGCCTTGTTGCATCAGCATCGCATGTTGTGTGGGGTAATCAACATGGGACTCTAGGGGGGGCGTGGGATGCAGCTGTGTGCTATGTGCCCTCAGTATTGAGGCAGACAATTGTGGACTTGTGCAACAGCCTGTTTCACACTACTTGGACAGGTGTGTGTGTGCGCGTGTGGGGGGGGGGTGTGCGCGCGTGCGGGGGGGGGGGGGGGGGGGGGGGGGGGGGGGGGGCAGCTGTGTGCTGTGCATCATCAGCACTGCAGCAGACCTTGTATGCTGCGCTGTGCTGTTCTGTGCCATGCTGTGCAGGTTTGGTTTCAAGAGTGACCTCCTGCGCGCAATGTATGCAGTCACGGATGGATTCAGGTAAGAGGGCATGGTGGTTCTGGTGGCGGGTCTCATGTGCCTGAAGCTTTTTTGAACTCACCGTTCATCCTCCTGCGCCGCCGCGCACCTGCAACTTGATTGGTTCCATACAAAAGCAACACATCTACGTAGGTAGCTACCTAGGTGCCAAAGCAGCGCCACCAGACAAGGCTGGGAAATTTTCTAGCCCCCCAGAGCCTGAATGCAGTTTGTGGCTGCATCATAGCACATGCAGCAACAACATTCACTTTCAGTGCTCATTGCTGACCGAGTACTTTGGCCCCAATGGAACACTATCGTGTCCTGCTTGCCCTGCCATGCCGTGCTGCCCCATGCTGTGCCATGCTGTGCAGTGGCCTCAATGGCTCATGGGACACCCCTGGGACCGGCATGAACTTCCTGGTGCACAACATGGTGAGCCTGCTGACACATAGGCTGTGCATTTGTCACAGGCGTGAAATGCTTGGTTACAATGCTCGTCAGTATGTGCAGTGATGGTGCAGTGGTGTTACTCTGCTGGGTGGATGATGGGAGGCCAGTTTTCGGCACCCCTTGCAACTACGCTGGCTTGTTGTCCAAGGTTGCGAGCCGCCCGAAACCCACTGCAGGGGCAATGTCAGGACGCCAAACCCTATCATGGTGCCCACCACCCACTCAACTATGTCTGCCTGATGAGGCGCATGCAAGGAGTCTCCTTACACACTTCCACCACTCCACCATATGCCAAAGTGATGCGCTTATGTCAGCAGTGACGTATCTTGATCCTCCCCCCCCCCACACACACACACACCTCTTCCACATACACAGTGTCGCCTGCCAGGGTCTGGTGGAACGTTGGATGGTTGTTGAGGGCGGCATGGGAGTTGTGACACAGCAGCTAGCAAAAAAAGCCCTCACTGCGCCCCACTTGGGTTCATTTGCCCCCTCTGCATCCCAAATAGTGCCACATTTCATCGCGTTGGTCAATGTATGTTCAACCCTTCCTGCCCTACCCCCCCCCCCCTTCCCCCTGTATACACACATATAGTGTCGCCTGCCAGGATCTGGCGGAACGTTGGATGGTTGTTGAGGGCGGCATGGGAGTTGTGACACAGCAGCTAGCAAAAAAGCCCTCACTGCGCCCCACTTGGGTTCATTTGCCCCCTCTGCATCCCAAATAGTGCCACATTTCATCGCGTTGGTCAATGTATGTTCAACCCTTCCTGCCCTACCCCCCCCCCCCTTCCCCCTGTATACACACATATAGTGTCGCCTGCCAGGATCTGGCTGAACGTAGATGGTGGTTGAGGCGGCATGGGAGTGGTCACACAGCAGCTGGCAACCAAGGCACTCACTGCACATTATGAGTGCCCCCCCCCCTTGCACCCCGTGCCACATATTGACACACACCCCATTTTGAGGATTGCCAACTCACCCTGCCCCCCCCTTCTTGTATGTCCAGTGTCGCCTGCCAGGTTCTGGTGGAACATGGATGGTTGTTGAGGGCGGCATGGGAGTTGTGACACAGCAGCTAGCAACGAAAGCCCTCACTGCACCCCACTTGGGTTCATTTGCCCCCTCTGCATCCCAATAGTGCCACAACCCATGCCTGTGATCAATGTGTTGTCAACCCTTCCCGCTTTCCCCCCTCCTGCCACCCCCCCCCCCCCCCTCCCCCCTGTACACCCACACAGTGTCGCCTGCCAGGGTCTGGCGGAACGTGGATGGTGGTGGAGGCGGCATGGGTGTGGTCACACAGCAGCTTGCTACCAAGGCGCTCACTGCTGGGGCAGCCATTCACACGGCCACAGCAGTCAACCGGATTGAGGTGCAGGATGGGCGTGCGACAGGTGTGGTGGGCAGGGGGGGGGGGGGGGGGGGGGTGGGGGGGGGGGGGGGGAGAATGACACAAAAATTCTGGGAAGGGGCTGGAGGACGGGCAGAAGCAGGGGTGCACTCTCTACAGTAATCTGGTGTTTTGTGGGCGGAATCAACAATGTTTTGGGTGAGAGTGTGTTTGGTCATGCAGCAGCTGGCAACCAAAGCACACTGCCGGGGCAGCCGTTTACACAGCCACAGCAGTGAACCGGATTGAGGTGCAGGATGGGCGTGCCACAGGTGTGTCTTGGAGGTGGTGGAGAGAGAGGGCAAATTCAGTATGAAGCAGGGACGGATTGCAGGACAGGGCAGGTGCAGGGCAAACTCTCTGCACCTTGGTTTGAAATGCCTAAGTACTGTAGTAGTGCTGGTGTGCAGCTAACCCTTCAGGCTGTGGTGACGTCAGTGCTTATATGGCATGATGCGCTGTGCTGAGCCGTGCTGTGCTGTGCTGTGCCGCGCTGTGCTGTGCCTTTTGTGAATGTGCACGGTGTTGAGCTGGCCAACGGCACACGTGTAGACGCTCGTGTAGTGCTGTTAATGCTGACCGTTTCCGGCTGCGGTCACTTCTCCCCCTAACACGTTGTGCCGTGCTGTGCTATGCTTTGCAATCGACTGTAGGTGTCGAGCTAGCCAACGGGACGCGTGTGGACGCCCGTGTGGTGCTTGTGAACGCTGACCCTTTCCGGCTGCGGTCACTGGCGGGGGCTGAACAGTTCACTCCTCAGTTCAACGCCTGGCTAGATTCCCTGAAGAAGGATGGCACAACTATGAAGGTGGGTGGTGTGACAGTGGCACAATACAGGGTATGGGTCAAGGTGTCGTGGGGCTTGTTTTGCTTATTTGGTAGTTGTCGTGCCGTTGTCTGGGGGTGGGGGGGGGGCACTCACTGGCGGGGGCTGAGCAGTTCACCCCACATTCAACATTTTCTGGCTAGATTCTTTCAAGAAAGACTTCACAACTATGAAGGTGGGTGGCGAGGAAACAGCCAGGAGGCAAAGGCAAGCCCTCCCTTTCTGATGATGGTGGTGTTGTGGTAGTGGCAGCGCCATTGACTGGCACCTGCTCTGAACTTTTTCGGACTCTTCAGTGATGTCACTGTCACGACATGCCACCCACATTC